>CM039313.1:17572467-17877400 GCA_022316695.1 Camellia oleifera | reverse complement strand
GGCCATACCTAACAGTTCACATTTAGTCTGTGCAATACGATACAAGGACTTAACTCAGCAAGTTCTCGCTGTTCACAAGTCTTAACAGTTCTCATAATATCTGGTTCATAATTCCGGTAATTCAATCGGTTCAGTCAATATGTTCACAGTCTACACCAAATTACAGAATATACGATTCCTACACAAATGTTCGTACCTATCACGTGGGGTGCCTATCAAGCTAGTTAGGTAAATTTTATCTCATATTTAAGCACAGTCTTATCACCTTTCAAGTTGTTCAAACTCAGGTACTTTCCTATCTCGGATGCATTGGGGAAAGTATTTTTCGAAGAAACTTCACATATTTTCTCAGTTTCTAAACCCAAGTCTCAGTTTTCAGTGGTTCAGTACCTCCTAGAAATTTCGGTGGTTTCAGTTTATTTGGGTTTTGGTATCAATGTCATCAGTTCATATTCAGTTGATTCAAGCACGTATGTCGGCCCTTTTTATCTCCTCAATTTTTCAGTTAAGACGTCAACCATTCCTTCTAGCTTGTTAACTCTAACATCAGAAGATTCGGTTTCGCCTACGTTTCTCATCCTTTCCCTTGTTTCGCACAACGGGGTGGTTATCAATATAGGAGAGGTTCTTACTAATTTTACGTTTTATCTCATATCAGACGTGTGTATACTTTCATTTCAGTTCAGGTACGGTCACATGACCTTTCACTTTCACACGTTCATTTTCTTATAGATTTCCACAATCAGTAATACATTACATCACATGTCATTCCATTTAACTCTTTAGTATGCTATAGGCTTCGTTTCATTTCACTATAAGCAGTGGTAGCAATTATAAACATAAATAGTTGCACACTTAAACAGTTTAACACATTAGCATATAGTCAGTCATGTCATAACACCACACACTTTTTATGCTCATGCAATGCCCTAACTTCTTTTCTAGGACATCCTATAGCTCATTTGGACATGTGTGTGCGGTACGACTTGTGGTTAAGTATCGCTCTGATACTACTCTGTCACGACCTAAACCCGTCCCTATGGGTTTAGCACCGTAACCGGCCAGTAATCCGAGACTACCAAAGGCCTGTTGGACAGTAATACAGTAATACAGAGTACAGGGGCATGGCGGAAGCCAATACAGTAAATAAACAATGTCCAATGAGCTGACAGTCTGTATGCAAAAAGATTTTTCCTACATTTATACTTTCAGTACAGAATAGCATGCACAAAATATACAATCAGTCAAAACTGGGACTTAATCCCTATTAAACAGTACAATACGGTGCTATCAGTCTATATAGTAAACAAAACAGTTACAGAGACAAACGGGGAAATAAAACACCCCTAAGCCCCTAAGCCATAGCTTGATAGGCTCAGAGCCTTGCTGTGAGGCACAGTGGTTGGCTTGACAGAATTAAAGCTTGCCTGATGCTCCTAGCTGCGGTCTGGTGCCTGTACACCTACATATATATATGAGTAGTGAGCTAAGCCCAGTGAATAACACAATGCGTAAAGGGGGTTAAGAATAAATGTCCTTTCAGTATTGAAAACAGTCATTTCAGTCAGTTTATCAGTCATTCAGTTTGTGGCTCATATTTCAGGTCATAACAGTCATTCAGTTAAAGCAGTGATATGTGGTACATCCATTGGCATAACAATACAGTAAACAGTAGGTCTTAAAAGACCGGGTCTTAACAGACCAAACCGTAAATGATGGCCATCAGTAGCAGTACAGTAACAGTAACAGTAATAGTAACAGTAACAATAACAGTAACAGTACTATTTCAGAGAACAGTACAGTACTTGTGGATTCAAGAGGTGTCTCGCACAGACTCTAGAGGTGGCTCACACTGTAGCACTTAGTTCCGTAGATTCTAAAGGTGGCTCACAGTGTAACACTTAGTTCCGTACAGCACTTTGTTCCATATCAGAAATACAGAATGGCCATCATAACAGTAAACAGTAGTGGTTCCAACTTGGGAACCGACAGAGATTTCTCTGTCACAGTAACAGTAAACAGTAGGTGCCAAGGATGCCACAGTACAGTTCAGAATATAAGACATACGTTCATTCAGTACACAGTATCAGTTTAGTGAACAGTTTAATTCCGTAGACAGTATCAGTTCAGTAAACAATATCAATTCAGTAAACAGTTCAGTTCGGTAGACAGTTCAGTAACCAGTTCAATTCAGTAAGCAGCTTCGTAAACAGTTCAATTTAGTAAACATTTCAGTTCAGTGAATGGTTCAGCAAACAGTTCAATAAAGCCGACAGCTCAATAAGGTAAACAATTCAATAAAATAAACAGTTCGGAAGATAATCATTTTTGAACATGTCTTTACACAGTTGTTACTCACAGAGTTCTGGGCTACAGTAAGCTAGAGCGTCTCCTCGAAAGCCAACCCTACACAGTATACAGGATGAACGCACACTAAGCTATACAGTTGGGAAAGATCAATAACTTAGTCCCTAATTTGCCTTGGTGTGTTCTACATCTATATCCTCATTAAGATGTCTTAAACTAGGCCTAAGAATGCCTAGAATGGAATGAGGATGCAAAAATACACTTAGAAAACATTTTGCAAAGTTTGCTGAAAATAGGAGCCTCGCTCGAGCGAGCCTTCCTTCGCTCGAGCGAGAAATCCTTCGCTCGAGCGGTCTGTCGAAACAGTAAAAGTACTGGATGCTCGAATTTTACGCTCGAGCCACCAATCCTTCGCTCGAGCGTGGCTCAGAGTAAACGTTTGGTCGCTCGAGCGAGGAATCCTTCGCTCGAGCGAAGAAGCCAAATCTGGAATTTCCAGATTTGCCTTCCAAGCTCAAACCAAGCATTCTACCACTCTTTACTCGACCTCTTGGGCCCAAATTCTGGAAAACACATTTAAACTCAATATACAACAAGTTTCAAAGCTCAATTTGAGAACCCAAAGCCCAAGGGTGAGTCAATTAAACTCCAAACCAAACCATTTTCAAGAAACATGTCATGCATGCATTTTAAACCAAATTAAAGCTTCAACTCTTGCTCCAAACAGCTCAATCTTTTCAAAACAAGATGAAAACATGGATTTAAACATGATTATGCACATGCATGTGGCATATGACCATGAAATCAACTTCAAACTCACTAAAACCAACATGCATACAACAATTAAGCTTCAATACAACACTTTAGCACCAAGACTAGGCTCAACTCTTCAATTTAGCTTGATCATGCAAGAACTATCTTAAATTCATAAACCAAAGGGTGAGTTCCTTACCTAGGTTCTTCAATTACAAGTTTAGGAGCTCAAATATGAAATCAATCTTCAATTCCTTCAAGTCTGTAAGCAAATTAAGAGAAATCAAGCTCTCCCCCCAATCTCCCTCTCTCTCTAGTCGGTTGAACACAAGAAAGGTGGCTGAGGGATATGTTTTGATTAAGTGTATAAGGCTCAAAGATGAATAAACAAAGGCCCCACTCACAATGGCAAGATGGTAATTACGTCAAACTTTTTAATTAGCTCCATTTGATCTAATTTAATCATACCTCATCACATTTTAGATAAATATACCATTAAATCACAAAAATTCTACTGTTTGCAAAACACTAGTCAATTTCCGGTTCGGCCGCCGATAAGGCCTTCAATTAACAGTTTAATGCATAAGACGAGAGCAGATAATTTAACAGTCAAACTGATAGATTGTGCATTTAAACAGTTACAGTCAATCGATTCAGTTTCGGATCTCAGTCAGTCAGTTCGGTACTTTAATCAATTCAATTATCAATCATATTTAGTCTCTGTAAACAGAAATCAGTAGGTAATCAGTAAACAGTGATGAGGGTTGTTACAACTATCCAAAAATATGTCCCCACACTAACCCTTCTCTTACTAACAATCACATTCACTAACAATCACATCCAACTTAACCTGTCAAACAAACGTGGCTTTAGAGTCAACAAGCTAGTGACATTAATTTAACCTTAACAAGAGGTGTAACAAATAATACTTGACCAACGAACTAGTTCTCGAGATATCTTGAGAGAAAAAAAATGATATCTTGTTCGAAATTTACACAAATAGATGTGTACAATCTTGGTATTATGCCCACAACAACTAATCAACGTGGATCATGCCTGTTATGGTTAGTCTGACTTAATAATAGTATTTTCTTTATTTTATGTAGAGTATTATTCAAAATTAATTAAATTAAGTAATGTTATATGCAGTGGCGGAGCTAAGAAATTAAGTTAGAGGGGGTAATTATTAATTACAATTTCTTATTTTAAAAAAATCATGATCATCATTAAGATAATAATAATTTGTAAGCTAAATTTAAGCATAAGAAATTAAAAATCATTATAAATTGGAACAAATCAAAATTCTATAATAATGTGTAATAACTCAGTGCGGGATGATGATATAAGTTTGTAATTTTAGCATAAAAAATTACGGATCAAAATTCTTAATTTTATAAATAAAAACACATCATTTATAGCACAAATTATTATAAAATCTATTTAATTTTTATTTGACAAAGAAATTAAAGAGATGATATTATTTATAAATGATGTGCTTTGAATGAAAATAATTAAATAGTAGTATCATATGGCGTTGGTTATGTGATGCTCAAAGTATGAGAAATCACAAATCATACTAAATAGTTTGTTAACTACTCGAAAATAATGAGTTAATTATATTCAATCCATACGATTTTTCACTACACTATTGGTTTAGACTAGTACATAAACAATACCATATAGTGCTTCTAAAGTATCAAATAACTACTTATTATGAACAATATAATAAATCCTTAACTAAAGAATATGTTAAGAAATGAAAAAAAAAAATACATTTTTGTATATGATCACAATGAAAACACAAAAAATTCAAAATTGAGGGGCCACATGACCCCATTTTTTTGGTACATCGGAAATGGAAATGGAAATGGAAAGAAGAAACTAAACAAAAGCAGGAAAGAAGAGAAAATAGAAGAACAAAGCTAGGAGAAGCAGAGCAGGTCCTAGATTCTTCGGTAGGCCGACCCGATCATGTCTGCCACAACTTGGCTCCTGACACCATCAGGAGGATCATCAATTAGCACCAACCGCTCCAGTTGATCAGTCTCCAAATTTGCAAGGAAGTCAGCACATTTGTTACCTTCACGCATGATATGGCGGATGGTACAGTTACACCTACGGATCAAATGCCGAGAGTCCTCCACAATGCTGCGAAAAGAGCAATTCTGGGGAGGGCCATCATTAAGGAGAGCTTCCGCCGAAGAAGAATCAGTTTCCACGATAACCTCTTGCATTTCCTTTTCGAGCACAATCGTGAGCCCACGATAAATACCCCACATTTCAGCTTCAAGACTGCGACAAGAGTCCAATTTCCCAAAATATCCACAAAGCCAAACACCAGCTTCGTCTCTAAAAACACGTCCAAAGCCACCTGCCCCCGGATCACCACGAGCGCATCCATCGGTATTAAGCTTGATCTTACCTGCAGGAGGGAGAGTCCAATTAACAAAAATAGAAGAAGACCGAAGAGGATGTAAATTTAATTCGAAAGCTAGTTGAATCTCATTGACATAGTTATATGTAAGATAAACTGTATTTTGCCAAGAAGGATCCAAATTATCAAAGATTTTCCAATTGCGAGCCTTCCAAATTTGCCACACTGCTACCGCAAATATTAAACTCCAGTTAGAAATCACATCAGGATGAGGCCGCAGATTTCTTTTAAGCCAGGCAAAAAAAGACCCCTGCTGATTAGTAACCAAATCATGACTGCCAACCAAGTGATCCCAAACAAGTTGAGAATGCTGACAACCATGAACCAAATGTTCAACATCCTCCAAATGATGATAGCACCTGGGACAACTAGCATTATCCGAGAATCCTCTCAACAATCTCAAAGCATTGGTAAGCAATTTATCATGAAATACCAGCCATAAAAAGCCTTTGATCTTTTGAGGAAGTTTAAGCTTCCAAAGCCAGTCCAAACACAGTGTATTCTCCATAGAAGGAGAAACAATGTGATAAGCTGAAACCGAAGTGAAATTACCACTAGGGGATTCCTTCCAAAAAGGGGTATCAGGAAATGTAACAAAGTGAGGAAGATGGATCTTAAGCACCTCAGCAGAGATAGCTCTCGGGAGAGAGGATTCAATCAAATTCACATCCCAATCTCCGGACCCATTCATGAGCTTGTCCACCATATCCAAATTAATGGAAATATGGTTCGGATATAGGGATGCTAAAGAAGCCTCCCCACACCACCAATCATGCCAAATGGAAATCGTGGAGCCATCTCCAACACCCCACTTAACACATTTCCTTAAGACATCTCTAGATTTAAGAATACCCCTCCAAGTGAGGGAGGAGCTCCTTTTGGAAGAATAGGACATGAACTTTTCATTAAGCAAGTATTTTTGCATCAACACCTTCAACCACATGCTAGAGTCCTTACAAAGGATCTTCCAGCCTAACTTGGATAAAAGAGCACTGTTTTGGAGCTTAGCTTTACGAAGACCAAGCCCCCCCAACTTCTTACTACTGCAGACAGTAGCCTAATTCACAAGATGAACTCTTTTTCTACTTTCACAATCACCCCACAGGAAATTACGGTTAAGCTTATCAATAACCTTGCAGATACTAGAAGGAACAAGCATGGTCTGCATAGCGTAAGTGGGTAAAGCAGAAGTAACAGACTGAATTAATGTAGCTCTGCCCGTTAACGAAAGCAAATTAGCTTTCCAACCAGAAAGACGGCCTTGGATCTTATCAATAATGAATTGAAAGTGATTCCGATTACTTCTGCTATGAAGCAAAGGAATACCAAGATATCTACCCAAGTCTTGAGTGAGAGAGATGCCACACAAATCACTCAAGACCCTGGCTTTAGAGGTAGGCACATTAGGAGAAACGAAAATTTTAGACTTCGAAAGATTCAGCTTAAGACCAGACATAGCACTAAATTCAGTCAAAACATCCATGATAATATGACAATTACTATCAAGAGCTTTGCCAAAAAGAAGGAGATCATCGGCAAAGAATAAGTGGGAGAGAATAGGGCCCTGCGCAGAGACCTTCACCCCTTTCCAACTTTTGTCATTGACTTTCGCCAAAATCATATTTGAAAGTCTCTCCATGCAAAGAACAAAGAGGTAGGGGGATAACGGGTCCCCTTGCCTAAGCCCTTTCTCCATATGAAAATCCTGCAACTTCTCCCCATTCCAAAGAACAGTAGCTTTGACATTAGTAACACAATTCATAATTAATTCCACCCAATGGGTATTCAGGCCAAAATCCAAGAGAGTATGCCGGAGAAACTCCCAAGAAACATTATCATAGGCCTTTTCAAGATCAATTTTTAAAATCATGTCCCCACTTCTCCCTTTTCTAAACCTAAGGGTATGAACTAGTTCCTGAACAATAATAATATTATCATAGGTTGAACGACCAGGAATAAAGCTACTCTGAAAAGGCCCAACCACATTAGACAACAGAGGTCTGAGCCGACTAACCAAAATTTTAGTAAGGGTTTTGTAGAGAACCGAACACAGACTAATAGGTCGAAAATGGTTTAAAGATTCAGGGTTAACAATTTTTGGAATAAGAGTAATCAAAGTATCTTTAAACCTAGGAGGAATAAATTTAGTGATGAAGCAATCTTGAATAAAAGCACAAACAGAGGGACCAACAATCTCCCAATGGGAGTGATAAAAAAGTGACGGGATGCCATCAATCCCTGGGGCCTTAAAGGCCTTAATACTCTTAATCGCCTCCCACACTTCCCGATTGGAAATAGGACGAGAGAGGAGAATATTTTCCTCACCAGAGAGACGAGGATGAGAAATAACATTAATGGAGGGAGAAGACAGACCACAATCCCGCTTAAACAAATTACAAAAATAACTAAGAACATGGCCCTTGATCAACTCAGGATCCGAAATCCAACCACCTTCACCATTTTTAAGAGAAGAAACTCTCGATCTCCGTCTTCTAGCAATAGTAGAGACATGGAAAAAACGAGTGTTCCTATCCCCTTGGCAAATCCAGTTGGCCCTGGACTTTTGAAACCAAAACAGTTCCTCCTGAAAGAGGATTTTATTGTAATCTTTCACAAGCTCCCTTTCCAAAAGGAAAAGATTATGAGCATAGACCCGAGACTGGGACTTCTGAATCCCTTCAATACGCTCCAAAAGCCATCTTTTTTTTCTGAAAAATGTTGCCAAAAGAATTTTTATTCCAAGAGATAGCATTCTGAGTAACAGTATGTAAAGCAGCAGGAATAGAGTTATTGCTAACAGCCCAAGACTGTTCAACCAACTTAGTGAAACTAGAATCCGTGAACCACGCAGCTTCCATTCTAAAAGGTCTGGCCAAAGAATTAAAAGTATTCATACCTTGGGTATACACAATCAAGGGGGAATGATCAAAATAGGTGCGAGGCAGGTTCTTGACCGCTCCCTCCGAAAAGGCAAGGCGCCACTCAGTATTACACACCGCGCGATCAAGACGCTCCAAGGTGTTGGCTATGCCTTGCTGACCATTCGACCAGGTGAGGTTAGGCCCAGAACAGCCCAAATCCATAAGCTTGCATCTATTCAACCTAGCCACAAATTTCTGAGTTCGAACAGCAGTAGTATTCATGGAAAAGCTACGTTTCTCACTTTGCATGGCAAAATCATTAAAGTCCCCAACAGCAAGCCAAGGTTGATTCATATCCTGAGCCACAGTTTCCAAGTTATCCCACAAAGTGTCCCTCAACCTCATATTAGGACTAGCATGCACCTTCTTTGGCTCCACCCCTGCTACATGCGTCAATTATTCTTCTGGACACGAACACTAGAGTGTAAAAAATGTATTAAAGTTTGTTTTTTTTTTTTTATTATTATTTTATAAAACATAAAATATGTATTACTATTATTACTTCTTAGATATTATTTGCTTTTTCAACATTGGAGCAATATCCACATCTTAGGCTATTTTAATAACTTTTTAGTTAAAATATAATGTGAAAAAAAATAATATGTTTGAGATGATATTTTGACTTTTTACAACAAAAAAAAAAAAAAGAAGAGGAAGATAAATCTTTAACTTTTTTATATACTTTTTAAAATTTTTGACTTTTTAGTGACTTTTTAACTTTTTTTACTATTATCCAAATTCCCAAAACTTGCTCTAAGGCCTATTTTGGAAAACAAGTTAAAAGCTAGTTTTTTTTTATTTTTATTTTTTTTATAAAAAATATATATAAAAAAGTAAGGCCTATTTTGGAAAGTAAGTTAAAATCAAGTTTTTTTATTTAAATATATATATATATATATAAAAGTAAGGAGATAATGTGATCTAAAAAAGCTAAAAAATAACTTCTAACCCGTTGACAAAATAGGCCAATGGAAATGCTAGAGACCCCCACTGGAGGTCGACCCCCAGTGAGGTGGCGGGCCATGATTCGTTGAAAACTTTTTAAAAAAAAAAAAAAAAGTTTTTTTTTTTGGCCAATGGGAAGGCTACACACAGGACCCCAGTGACCCCCACTGGGGTCTGAGGCATTTTCCATAGGCCAAAGACTCACTTGAGCATGAGAAACATTTTAATGAAGATGTTTGTTGGATCGCCTGTCATCCATATTCAAATTCATGTGGTTACTACATATACCCTTTTTATGATGTGAATTATTTGTTTTGTAACATCCTTCATGCATAAGAAAATTAGATTTCCAATAGTTAAATCTTATTTAATTTATCTCATTTGTATCCAAAAAAATAAACGATAAATATGTTTTTGAAAATAGATTATGTAACTTTTTTTATGAATAGATCATTTTTTTTGTTTGTTATGACTATTAAATTAATTTAATTTTTTGTGTAGATGATTTATATGAAGGACTTTATAAAACAAACGATATAAACTATCAAAATAAAACTCAGTAATAATTTGCATGAACCGTAACAACACTCTAAACTAGAAGGAAACTCATTCCTTTAATGTGAATAGATGAAGAAAAATTTTACACCTATCAAATTTGATGACATAATCGATCTAAACAACCTTCTCACATCAAATACCTAATGAATATAAACAAAATGGTTTCGTTTGAGAAGTGGGTTGATTTTTGACTCTTTGGTTATTAGTCTAAGACTAAAAAGTCTCATTTTAAAATGAAATGATTATAATTTAAATATGATATTTTGTCTTATTAATTTTTTAATCTATTTTATCTTTTTATAATTATTTTAGCCTCATAACCCATGCCAAATGAAGGCATAGTAAGTAGCTAGACCGTCACCCACCACCTCATAAAAGAAGCCATTTTAGACGCAAACAATACTTCTATACATATCGAAAGCTCTAGTAGTGTGTGTGGGGAATAAAGTCCATGATCTTGAGTAGGGTAAGATATTTAAAACCCCAACTTACACATATCTTCAGAAAACTTAAATGAGATTTTTTCCCATCCTACCCAAATAATTGTCCTCCCACTCAACAATTCCATTCCATTCCACTCCATTCCACACCCCACCAAAACAGCCAAACACAGAGAAAGAGAAAATGGCATCAATAGACTCTCCCAATGCCACTCCAAGTCCATCATTCGCAATCAGAGGCCCCCAAACCTCCCCATTCCTCCGAAGCATTTCCACCAAAGAAAACCCATCTTTCTCCTCAGACTTCCCCTCCACTCCTCCCCGCCTAACCTCCCAACCCTCCTCTCCACGCCTCTCCTTCACCTCCACTCCTCCACCACCATCCCATTCCTCCTCCAAGCTCGACCACCTCCACACCTCCTACCGATGCGTCTCGTCGGTCCTCAAAAAGGACGGCCAGATCTTGTCCATAGCCGCATCCAACGGTGTCCTGTACACGGGATCGGAGACAAATGTGATTCGAGTGTGGAAGCTTCCGGAATTCACAGAGTGTGGGGAGCTGAAGACGAAGGCGTGTAGGGTGGTGGCGATTGAAGTGTCGAATGATAAGCTGTATGCGGCGTATGGAGATTGTAAGATTAGGGTTTGGAGGAGGACTTGGGAAGGAGTTACGAAGCATGTGAGATTGGCTACTATTCCCAAGGTTGGGAGTTACGTTCGGAGCTATATCGCCGGCAAGGATAAGATGGTAATTATGGTATTTCTATTTATTTACTATTAATTTGCTCATAGTCTTATCTTTATGGTTGGTAACAAATAGCTACTCCGTAGTCAGTGGTAGGTCCGGTATTATTAACTAACATTAACTATCTGAATGGTTTTTCATTACTCTAGGATTCTTTAGACTATTACCCTCTTCCATTTACGCCATGAATGATATTAGGATTCATGAAAAAAATATCATAAAATGTATCATGAAAATTTTTTATCCATTGATTAGTATGTTGTGTTTAAGGTTCTAAATCGCAATATCAGATAACGTAACGGTATCGATTGCGCAGTATCGGTATCGGTAATATCGATCGATACGTATCGGGAATCGGTTGTCGCGACGGTGAAATTTTAAAAATCATTTTACAAGTTTTTCAACTTTTGCTTTCCTGTACCGGTCCGAACCGGTAAGTATCGACCCGTCGCGATTTGTGTAACGGTTACAGGCCGATACGTACTGGGACTGTATCCGTCGCGGCACCCTATTTTTTCGAAACATATTCACGGATACGTAGCGTATCGGCCGGTATTTAGAACCATGTGATATTTTATTCTACGTGTAATCCAAAGATGAAAAATCTTTCATGATTATTTTTTCATAATTCGTAGCATTACTTTTACGCCATGGCTCTATTTTAGTTGGAGAATCGTGAATAGTAAAGAAAATGCGGTGCCTAAGGTCTAGAAACAAACAGAAACAAAAACAAACAATCAAATAACAACATATAAACATTTATGTAATTCAAAAAGTCGTCTACGTCCACGGATAATAGAATTTCACTAAACTAAGAATAAAAAAAATTACAAAGCTGTTTCTTTCTTTCAATCTCACCTCGCCTCGCTTCACCTCACTCTCCTTTTACCACTCTTGGCTAAGACTTAGGCCCCGTTTGGGAACAGGTTAATTTAGTAACTTTTTGGTTATTTGGCTAAAATATGAGCTAAAAAAAATTAGTATGTTTGGGATGACTTTTTGACTTTTTACGAAAAGATGTGCAAAAAATAGAGAAAAAAGAAAATCTTTGACTTTTTTGTATGGATTGTTGACTTTTTGGCTAATTTAGTAACTTTTTGACTTTTTGATTAAAAATGAGGGTTCCCAAACGAGGCCTTAATACTCTACACTTGCTCATACTCCCTCCTTACCACCCTATTTATACATACATATATTTTAGGATGAATTGAAAATTTTACAAAGCATTTATTTGCCAAACTTGCAAGCAAGTTGATAATGCAGGTTTAGGTTCTAGAATTGCAACTTGCTCTTCTAGAATCTGAGCTAACCTAAGTGAGTTAACTCAATGAGCTCACCTAATTGAGTTAACTCAGTACGACAGAAAATTGGGAGGGGAAGAGGAAACAAATTTAGAATTTGGCTTGAAATAATAATAATAATAATAATAATAATAATAATTGTTTGAGAACACACGAAATAGGATATTATAATTAACATTAACTATAATAGAAGCTTCTGGAGAAAAAAAATTTCATTTTAACACTGATATCATGCCATCATTGATATGTGGTATTACTATCTAATCATATATCTCTTATGAAATATGGGTACTTCGAAAAATATGTCGTACTTGTACCAAGTACTTACCAACATATGGTACCTCTTATGGTGCTTGTGCATACGTACCAGATACACGAAACAAGTATTCAAATTTTTTTTTTTGAATTTTTGGTATATCCAGACGTACTTACTATATACCCAAATTGTACTGTACCTTAGTTAAAATAATATTTTCTTCTAGTATGGAGATAAAACTCCTTTCACTAAACTTTTTTTTTATTTTTAGTTTTATGCTTAACATGTTTTTAAAATTAAATTATAGTTTGTAAGTTATTTAATATTTATTGACATTTAATTTTGATTTATATCTTTACTTTTTGTATTAAATATTAATTGTAGGTTGAATCTTAACAAATTAAACTATTTAATTAATTTTTGCATTACTTTAAATTAAAAATAAATATTTTTTTACAAGCGTATCAAGCTCAAGCTGTACCCGTACCTTATTTTTTTGAATTTTACCGTATCAACGTTCCTATATCGTACTAATACTAGTACTCGTATCTATATCCGTACTTCATAGTATATCTCTCACGGTGCAGATGGATTGAGTTGGATAAGTAGTTATATTTTTATGGTGAGATTCAGTATCCTATTTATTATTCTATTATTGAATGAAAATACTACGTCATTGTATTTAAGTTTTATTCATCCATCATTTATTCAATAGATACAAAATATGTAAGTTTATCATTATTTCAAAATTTTAAAAAAAAACTCATTACACTCATTAAGGTAGCTTTTTCACGATGTAGTATGTAGTAGTGATCCTCTTTAGATTGGTCAAAATTCACTTTTATCCTTTGGATTTGAATCATTTGCACTTCACCTTTATTTACTTCAATAATTGGCAGTGCGTTTTTTGTCATTTTGATTGTTTAGTCCTTTGTTCCTTTTCATTAAAAAATTCATATAAAAATCAAATTCTTAAAAAAAAAAAAAAAAACCCTTTCCATCTTTTTCAACCAAAACCGTAAGTAAAAATAACTATACATGTTATCATAAATGTAAGTATACACATAAATAATATCTATTTAATTAACTAAATACATTATTATAAAAATTAAATTACAAATAATATAATTTTATTCAACATCTTATAGAGAATTATGTGATATTTTCATTTTAAGTTAAAAATCATCATTTTTTTGGTTATATTTGAAAATTTTATTAGCTCATCAGAATAGGTAATTTTTTAAAAATAATATTATGATGAGAAAATTTTTTAAACCAATTTATTGTTTTCTTTATACTTCCTCATGTGGATCATTTGAACCTATCTTTATATAAATCACTTGTACGTTGTATTTGGTTGGAAGATTTGAGAAAAGATTTGGAAAGAAAAAGGAAAAATGAAAGTGAAATATGAATAAAATATACTTATATTTCACATAGTTTTACATATCGTTTCTCTTTTCTTTTTCAAATCCTTTTTTAAATCTCCCAATCAAACACAGCAGTAGTGTTGGCACATGCTACGTGAACGTAAGTGAAATAATTAGATTGACAATTACAAATATAAACTGTTAAATACGGTCAAAAACTGCTCTAAACAGTAACACGAACAACACAAAGTAGTTACAGCGTGAGTTAGTTTCGTCTATACCATAGTGGTTGTTTCATTTATGGAAAAGGTTTTCTCTAACTCAAGATATAAGAACTCTTACGTCTCAAGTAATGTGGCGCCCTATGATTAGCTAAGATGTTACAAAATTCAAAAAAGCTTATAGTTGGAATCCTACTTTTTTTTTTTTTTGATCGGCAAATATTAGTTGTTAGTTGTTAGATTAGCACCTATGGAAGAAAATTTTCCCATCCTTGGAAAAGACCCTTAATTCAACCCTCTAAGGGAAATTGAACCCATGAACTCTTTGGGACTAAACTCTAAAGAAGGGATGGTGGCTAACTAGGTTAGGCCTAGTTGGTTTATAGTTGGAATCCTACTTATTTTAGGTAACTTAATTTACATTTTTTTTAAATTAAATTTTTATCTAAAAATATAAAATTCAATATTGGCAAATTTTGGATGACTTATCAGCACATTTTTATTTGTTAATTTTTTTGTATGATTAAATTGTTCCACAATTGTATCACACAATTAGTACTGGTTGAAAATTTACATACATCAAACAACATTGTGTGTTGTAGAATTTTGTTAACAAAATTATGTTTGGTTTTATTTTTGAAAAATAATTTTGAATTTTTTTAATTTCCTATTTTTATTTTGTCTTTAAACTTTTTCATAGTCTAATCAAATTTTTAAATTTTTTTAGATGCACTTTGAAATATTTGTGAAGAAATTTGATTTTTTTTTTTGATTGCTAAAAACAAATAAAAATAAAAACCAACAATGACACATTTTAGTTTTCTTTTTTGAAATTTTTTCTATATTTCCAGGACATATAATGTTGCTTAATGTATATAGATTTTCAAAAGATATTAATTGTGTAATACTATTGTGGCACAATTTGACCATAAAAAATAAATAAATAATGAAAGAAAAAAATTCAGGTGATGGGGTCATCCAAAATTTACCAAAATTAAATTTTATATTTTTAGATAATGATTTAATTATAAAAAAAAATACGTAAGTTACTTAAAATAACTAGGATTCTAAATACATCTATAATCACTTAACCAATCTCAAGGTGCCACATTATTTGAGATGCAAGAACTCTTACATTTTAGATTGGAAGAAAACCTTTTTTCTTATGCTGTGTTTGGTTGAGGGATTTGAGGAGGGATTTGGAAAAGGAAATGGAAAAGGTAGGTGAAATGTGAAAAAAATATACTTACATTTTACATAGTTTCACACATCTTTTTCCTTTTTTTTTTTTTTTTCCAAATCTCTCCCCAAATTCCCTAACCAAACACAGCATTAATGTATAATATAAATAATAAAAAAGGGCATAAAGACATCACACTCAAACATTTTTGCTTGGAATCATGCTTTCAAAGAAGTAAGAGATTAATGATCTAATCATATCAAATTCATTTATTGCTTGCTATGGTTACTGAGGTTGAGAATTATTAGTACTACTTCAGGTAACTTTTGCAAGGAAGCTATAAAAAAAAAAAAAAAAGGGCAAATTAATTGTAAAGTTGTGAGGATGTTTGGAATAGAGCATTTGTAACATCAGTACTTTTAGTTGCAGAAGAATTAATCACGAAATTAAATATAATTTTTTTTATAAGAGTGTAATACTCAAAAAAATATAACACTGATCTCATATAAAAGAGTTGCATATGATTATATAATTTTTTTATTTTATTTTTAAAAGCATACTAGTTTTTTCTGGTAAGATATTATTTGGTGAACTCATAAAGTAGTTGTAAATAGATTCAGCGGCCAACTCTATTTCTATTTAATGTCAAATCGAAACTATAAAAGTTTGCTCTACTTTGCTGAATCTGCAATAAATATTTTAGTGTTATATTAATGGGGGCACACCAACTTTTTATTTAAGGGTTGCAGTGTTCGTCTTAAATATTAGAATGATGGTCAAAAAATAGATTTAAAAATAAAATAAAATAAAATAATGTGGTGCAAAATTAAAACCATAACTTCATAATATTATACTAATTTAGAATTTAAGAAAACACTATAATACACGCCCTTCAAAGAATATATACCCCATGCACTTTATAAAAAAAATGATATAACTTCATTTTTTTGAATCATAACTAAATATATATATATATATCATAACTAAACATAATATCATACATAACTAAAGAACTCATGAATTATAATTAAAATAATGTCATAGTTAAAAAATAGCATAACTGTGAATTAATATGATATCTATTTTTTTAAAAGGAGTATATATTAAAATTTTCCTAGAAATTAAGACACTGACTTCACATTTAAGGCCTTGTTTGGCATATACTAAAAAAGTCAAAAAGTCACTATCCTATTTAAGTCACATCATTTTATTTAAGTCACATAACCTTTCTACCACATCACTTCAAACCCAATCTATATTTCATAAAAAGTCAAAAAGTACACTTATTTAAAACATCCCAAATCACCCCGTAAAACTCCGCATTTGCATTATTGGATAGTCTTCTCCATATTTTTGGGCTCGCAATCATGAATCATCAATCAATTTTAAATTAATTAATTATTGAGATGGAAGAGTTCATTCACGTTATTATAAATAAATTTAAAAATAATATTTAAAAAATTTTAAATTTGTTTTATATAAATATATAATGACTCTTTACTATGTGTTTCCCCTTCCTCCTAGAGGCTTCAGCGAGAAAGTTATTTTATTTGCGATAAGGGGCAATTCATTAGTCCCTCAATGGTAAAAAATTATTAAAATTGGAGTATGATATGTGTTATTGTTTATGTTCCAGTTATATTCTTATTATAAAGAAATTTATAATTCAGTAGTACTTTCACAAAATAATTATAAATTTATTAACAGATTTAAAATTTTAATTATTAATATTTATAAATTTTATTACTTGTTTGTAAAAACACATAAACTAATATTTCTCCTATATTTTGATAAATTATAATTTGGTTCATGGGGATCAGCAAGACGTGGTGCTCCTGCCCAATTCTCATTAGGCTGCTATTTGTGAGAAGTTAGTGGTTAGTTAGGGCAGCATAATGTGGTCCTTTATATATTGTGATTGGTAAAATTAGCATAATTTATAATTTTGTATTGAGGGATTAAAAAATAAGAGATAGATATGTAGATTTGTTATTGGTTTGAGACATGATCATGTGATTTGTTAGGATCATTTTCAAACATTACTATATATTTGTCAGACCATTCAGCAATTAATGATTTGTTAGGTGATTTTCAATTTATTAAATATTTCATTAAATTTAAACTTAATGAAAAATGCATTAAATCTTAACTATAATCATTTTATCAAATCAATATCAGATGAAGGAAGAGTTAAATTTTTTTTATCAAATCAATGGCATTTTATTCTTTTATCAAATTTTGTAGGGTCTATTAACTTGATTTTGGATCAACCTTGTTTGAGAATTAACTATTTTAATTGACTTTTTAATTTTTATAAAAAGATTATGCTTACTTTTAAATAATTATTAAATATATTAAGTAGAATATTTGATAATTTGAGTTGTTTTGGGAAAATAATTAAAAGTTAATTTTTTGACTTTTTTGAAAAAATATGTAAAAAATATGAGAGATGATGTGACTCAAAATGAGTTAAAAATTGAAATATGACTTTTAACCATCTTTTCAAAATAATCATTTATTTCAGGTATTAAGGGTGTGTTTGGTTTGGTTTTGGGAGATAAATTTTTTAAAATAAATTTGGAGAGAGAGTTTAGAAATTTTTATTTGTTTGTTTGTTTGTATATTTTAGAAATAGTTTTCGAGTATGAGAGTTTGAGATGATTTAATATTTGATGTAATTATGTAGATGTGTGTGAGAGAAAAAATGATTGAAAAAGAGAGAGAAGAGAGCGAAAAAGTGATTGATTAATGTGTAGAAGAAAGAAAGTGATTTTGGAAATTTTTTTCAAAAAAATTCCAATCAAAAAAAATTTTAGAATTTTTTTTCAAAAATTGTGTTTTGAGAATTAAACCAAACAAGACCTTAGTCTTTATTTGGAAAGAGCTAACATAGCCTAACTTTTTGACTTTTTAATTATTTTAGTCTGGTTTTTTTAGTTTAGTTTTTGTTTTTAACTTTTTTGATTTTTATGAGAGAAAAAATGTAATAATTATGATTTAAATGTGACAGTTTATTTTATTGACATATGTAGCCAATTTTATTTTATTTTTTGTGTTTTTTTTAGCAAAAAAATCCACACCAAACATAGCTTTAACATGTTTGATATTCTAAGCATGATGTTATCCTAATTAGACGTTTGATTAATCCATAATAACAGACAAAGCACATGGGCCCAATCTCATCACTAGCAATCAACGTCTCAGATGACATCCTCTACTCATCCTCCCTCGACAAAACAGTCAAAGTCTGGCGAATCTCCGATCACAAATGCACCGAAACCATCAACGCCCACTCCGACCCCATCAACGCCATCGCCGTCGCCGACGACGGCGTCCTCTACACCGCCTCCGACGACGCCACCGTCAAAGTCTGGCGCCGCAACTTCTGCTCCGGCCACCGCCCCCACTCCCTCACCCTCACTCTCCCCGCCAAATCCTCCCCCGTCAAAACCCTAACCCTAGCCTCCGACGGCGCCGTCGTCTACGGCGGCTGCACCGACGGCTACATCCACTTCTGGCTCAAGGGCTGGTTTTCCGGCCAGTTACAGTACGGCGGCGCTCTCCAAGGCCACACCCATGCGGTCATGTGTTTGGCTAATGTGGGTCGGTTTGTGGTTAGTGGGTCGGCTGATTTGACGGGTCGGGTCTGGGTTAGGGAACAAGATGGGCAGCATTGTTGTGTTGCTGTGCTTCAGGGTCATAGGGGCCCGATCAGGTGCGTCGCGGCGTTTCCGGCTAAAGTGGCGGCGGCGGAGGAGGGGGAGGAGGGGTGTACGGTTTGTACCGGGAGTCTCGACGGAGTGTTGAAGGTGTGGCGGATCACGGATGACCCGGCGGCTCGGAGTTCGATGCAGAAGAGTTGTGAGTATTTTGACTTGAGTTGAGGGTTTTGACCGTTGACTTTGACCATGGTTTTTTTTGTTTTTTTGGAGGGGCAAGTGTACAGTTTTGAATTTGGGAAAAATTATTCAAGTGTTGATGGGCTGATGTTGCAAGTAGATCTGGTCATTAGTTTGTGATACAAATGAATGGCGAAGATTGCCGTAATCTACTTGTGATGAATATTGTAATAATTGCTCCTTTAATTGTTAGATACAAGTTTAGAAAAAGTTAATTACAATTGTAGAATGAATCAGATTAATCAAATTGTGTTCAGTTTATTTGAAATTGATTTGTTAGGTAAATAAATTAAATTCAAAGGTACTTTAAAATTTGTGGAGTTTTCAAATTGAGTTTGAAAATTTTACAATTTTGCTCAATAAATTTATATACTGTTTTCGTCCGATTTTGTTGGTTCACTATTCTATTTTGAGATGTCCCAAAATAATAGTCTTATTTGAAAAATTAAAATATATATATATATTTGATTTTTTAAAAGTAGTTTTTTGAGTAATTATAAATATATTAAAATTTTGAAAATATAGGAATATAGTGAAAAAATATTTTGAAATTTAAATTTAAGTGTAATGATTGCATAACCTCTTAAAAAGTTGTAATCTTCCAAAGGGATTATCAAATTAGGATAGAGGGAATATATCGTAAAATATATATATTTGATTTTTTAAAAGTACTTTTTTGAGTAATTATAAATATATTAAAATTTTGAAAATATAAGAATATAGTGAAAAAATATTTTGAAATTTAAATTTAAGTGTAATGATTGTATAACCTCTTAAAAAGTCGTAATCTTCAAAAGGGATTATCAAATTAGGATAGAGGGAATATATCGTAAAAAGTAAAAGTATTTGAATGTGACTTGTATTAAGCTCATTTGAAATTGAATTGTTTGGTAAATAAGTTAAACTCAAATATATTTTTTAGCTCATGAAATTTTAAAGCGAAATTTGAACAGTTTGATATTTATTTGATTGACTTCTTTACGCTGTGTTTGGATGGGGGATTTAGGGAGGGATTTGAAAAAAGAAAGGGAAAATGTGTGTGAAACTAGGTGAAATATAGGTATGTTCTACTCACATTTCACCTACCTTTTTCATTTCCCTTTCCAAATCTCTCATCAAATCCCCCAACCAAACACAACATTACTGTAGATTTAGTTAAAATGATCCCATGGAAGCAACATTCTATTAAAAGTCATTTGCATCAAAACCAATACATATATCGATACCCATTATTTAAAATCATGCTTACATGATCTTGATTAATTCATCATCATATCATGGAAGATCGGATGTGAAATTTATCAAAAAAATGATTTAGTACTCCCAAATCTACAACACTGGATTAATAATGAAAATGAAACCACTTAATTGGCCTGAAAAGGAACAGGTTGAGCTATGAAAGAAGCATGATTCTCTCCAGCCAAGATGACAACCTTGCTCTCCGGGACCATGACCCGACACTGATGTGCCCGTGCCCACTCTCGATTCCAAGGCTGCATCTCCATCTCCATCTCCACCCTGCCACCGCCATTATCTGAACTTGGTTCTGGTTGGTGGTGATGACGATGCTCGTGGCGCTTATCCAATAACCGATGAATGGTGTAACAAAGTATGCGTAAGCCGATGACAATGCCAATGATGATGAGAGCTGATATGATGTAGGACGTGGCGGAGGAGTGTCTGCAGCCGAACAAGGCGAGTCCAATACACACCATGGTTGTTGAGCAGCATGGTGAGAGAGGTTTTGGGTGGTGGTTGGGTGAGGAAGAAGGGTACAGTCATCTGGGTTGGGTTCTTTGCTTCTTGTGATAATAGAGAAAAGGTTTGTTGGTGCTATTCTTGCCTTGAGATGAGAGAGTGCTATTTTGGTCACTTTTGTGTCTCATGCATGGAATATGTTGATGCCATAAATAATATATATATATATATAAATAAATAAATAAAGAGTATTGGATTGATAGCAATCTGAAAGGAAAAAAATAGGACGACTGTCTTCAAAGCTAGATTGAAGAATTACTCAATATTTTGAGGAGGCCAATTGAGACAAAATGTAATTAAGGGGTTAAATTGAAACTGTGATATAGTTGAGGGACCAACAATGTAATTTAGACCTTATTTATTTATTTATTTTAATATAACAATTTATCAACTTATAAGAATTAATTATTATATATATATTTTTTCCAAAGGAGAGTGCTATAGGAATTAATTATCCGATGTTTTGAGACGGTGTGATCATTCAATAATAAAAAATTATGTATTTATATGGCCAAAAACATAAATTTTAAATATATATATATAAATTACAAACCACGAAAAATTACAAAATATTTAGAATTTGTTTCTAAATAATATTCAAAAACTAGTTTTAGTGAAAAAAATAAAAAAAATAAAAATATATATTTGATTCTCTGTTTTTTGGACCATTGTAGAATAATTTAGCAATAGATGCTCTTCTTCTGGCAATAGCAATATCGCGTGAGCCAAATATGGTCCGCACTTGCGCCTCAATATGACCATGAGGAAGGTGAAGCAGCAAATGGACCAAGCTCACCCAACTTTTAGTTCTACAACATTTCAGGGTGTCGCCTGGATTATTCAAATACAAGACCTCTGTGTTTGTGGTTAGTCCGAGCAAGGATCCTCTAGAATTTTTTTTTCTTAAAGTTTCCTAGAGTAGTGCATTGTGTGGTTGAGATTTAATGACAAGTCACATCAATTTTTCAGCATTAAATCTCAACCACACAATACACCATTTTAGAAAACTTTAGGATAAAAACACTCTAAAAGATCCTTGGTGGGTTAGTCCTAGTGTTGAGCTGTCGGGTTACCGTGGTGGGTTAAGAGAACTTCAATGATTAGTTGTAAGTTGTATGGCAATAATGATTTATATATGAACAATTCTTCTTGTAACTGTTCAACTTAAAATTTTTGATTTTGAGGAAGCCAGGAAGTCAATTTCTTCGGAACTCTTGAATGTTTATAAAAAGACATCAATTTAGGAATTTGGGTGGAATTCTAAAACTTACGACAGGAAACCCAAACCACAGTTTCAATTTCATTCCATTTCCACCTCTAGGCCCAAAAAGTATTCAATATTTCATAATCTGTTATTTGTCATTTTGGAATTAAGTGTGATTATATATCTCATTCATAAAAAATAAAAAAATAAAAAACATGTTTCAATCTATAAAGAGGTTTCAGACCTTATTGATGGTGTGGTAGTTGAAGAAAGGTGTGAAGAGTATCCTCAGTTTTTTTGCTTGTTTCCATTTTGTTTGGCTGGTATTGTTTCATGAATCTCTACTCCATCAATTTCCCAATAACCCAGCATGCTATCACCATCATCATTCTTAACAACAGAATCTTAAATAGGTTTTACTTTTCTTACTTTGCACTGAATATCTGTTGAATGTGCAGCGCATCAAATTCAATCCTTGCTGCTGCTCTTCTCGTTATTTTTTCTTCTTGTTTTTAATGGTTTGACTATCTGTGTGTGTGTGTTGCTATGCCGATAGGAAATTCCTTAATGCCTTTCATCGAAGGAAAAAGGTAGAACTTTAATCATGAAATCTCGACGAGATTAAAATTTAACGAGTACACACACACACAGACTCTCTTTGACATTAACTTTCTTGAATTCCTCTCTCTGGGGATCTACATGGAAAAAATTGAAGAGGAGATGGGAGTTAAAATCGTATTTCCATCATCGAAGAAGCAGGATGCCATCAGTATGCCACTTCTTCCTTATAAGTTATTTTCCACTTCTTCTTGACCACTACCAAATCTATATGTAATATTGTGACATAAAATTAAAGTCAACCTAAAAACCACATGAACGTGTATAATGAAAGCTCACATAAATTGAAGTCTTCGCCTATTGTTGTTTTCCTCCTAGAAGTGGTTGGCTTGCATCTTCTTCTCTACCCAGGAAGGCGATAACACTGGACTCATTCGACACTCCATAATCTCCGACTGTTGACTATTTGATACTGAGTTTTCCTGGTTCACCTTCTCGGAAGGATAAACTTTAACTCTCCACACCTTGAAGGTTTGATCCAAGCTTGCGCTATACACTAACAACCCCATTACAGTTTCCTCTGTTTCCAAGGAAGCTGCTAAGCACCTCACTGGCCCATGATGGCCATCTATAACTGCAAGACATGAATGGAATGTATTCCCTTCCTCTCTCCTCCATACCCTTATAGTTGCATCCTCAGAACCGCTGAGGACTAAGTCTTCTATGGCTACTAAGCAAAGAACAGAGAAATGGTGACCTTGTAAAAATCCTCCATGGTTGAATCTACCGGATGTCTTCTCCTTCTCCCAGAAGTTTATGAGCCCATCTGAGGAGCCAGAGTAGAGGAAACAATCACTTAATGAATAGCTTAATGCCAAGGCATTAACTGGTGAGAGTTGGAACTTTAGTGTCATAGTGAGAATATGTGAGCTTTCTCCAAAAACCCTTCTCCATATCTTGACAGTGCCATCGGAGGAGCAAGTAAAGACACACCCATCTTGTTGGTTGATCACAATCGCATTAACAAGACCTTCATGAGCCAAAAACAAATCAACGCATCGCCTCTCTGAAACTTTCCAAGCTCTGACTGTTTTATCCCATGAACCTGTATATAATATCTTTTCAACATGGTTGTAAGCGATACAAGAGATGTAGTCCTTGTGCTGATTAGTATTCTTCCTCGGATACAAGAAGAATTTGCTTCTTGTTGGTAGAGTAGTGATCTTCTTTGGCCTGAAATTCTCCTTCAAAGACACATCCCACACTCGTATTTTGCGGTCACCATGTGTGGTAAAGAGAAGTTTTCCATATGCCAAGATGGCTCGGACTTCACCAGCATTAGTCTTGATATAACCCATTTCAGTGCAATCTGGTTGCTTCCATGCATGGATTCTACTACTTTCCGAGCCAGTGAAGATATAATCTTTTGAGATTGTGATGGAGAAGATGTTACCTTCGTGGCGATGTAGCGAGGCTAAGCAATGGTAGAGAAGAGAAGGGGTAGGAGAAGTACGTATAGGGGATAGCGTCCATGGTGTCTCAGGACTTGTAGGCCATAGTGGGAACGATGTTGCAGATGCAGAAGATGTTCTTGCAGAAGCAAAGTGGGAATCCGATTCGTGATTACCAAAGGAGAGTCTCCTAGGTAAATTTATGTTCTTCCTTTCATCATCCATGAAGCTCCAAGGAGTTTCTTTTCCATACAACTCCATGGGTGATGAATTGAGAGTGTTAGAGATGGTGGCTGAGCTGTAGAGATTGAATGAATGTTGACATTGTTTTAGAAGTGTTTTGATTTTTGTAGATGGGGTTGGCTAAGGGGACCAATTTGTGCTCTGAAGGCATTAAAAGGCTTGCTATCAATGTTGTGTTTGGTTGAGAGATTTAGAGAGAAATTTGGAAAGAGAAAGAAAAGAGGTACGTGAAACTAAGTGAAATGTAAGTATATTTTATTTATATATCATTTATCTTTTTTATTTCCCTTTTTAAATCTCTCTTTAAATCCTTCAACTAAACCCAACATATCAGCCAAAAAAAAGTACCATGATTTTGTCTACGAGTGCTCTGCATAAAATGTTTCTATATTGTTTGATAATCATAATTTAGGTATTTTGTGTCGAACCAATTACTTCATGGGATGGATTTACTATTCTCCAAATCCCTGTTCCTTTGTCCTTTAAAGCATTTTTAACCGAACGATCACATCTTGATTCTTGTGTTTTGAGATTCTCATGGAACAAAGAATTTACTATGGGAAAGGGGATTTTGGAACAGAGGATCTATTGGCCTTACTCCACATAATTGTGTTGGAGGGCATTGCCACATTTTAAACCAAATAACCAAAACAACCAAACAGTTGACCTACTGACTTAAATACTCTTGACCATTTTTAGTTAAATGACAGCAACGACCTCTGTATAGCTTGCTGTAAACTGCAGCTGCGGTAGGTTGGGGACTCATTATGAACAATTCACATACATATTTGTTTGGACGGACTGGATAAGGGGAATTTTAATCTACCAAACTGTTAGTCCAGAGATATATTGGGTGTGTTTGGTTTGGTTTTGGGAGATAAATTTTTAAAAAAAATCTTGGGAAAAGAGTTTAGAATTTTTTTTTATTTGTTTGGTTGTATATTTTGGAAATAATTTTAGAATGTAGGAGTTTGGGATGATTTGATATTTTGTTGTAGTTAAGTAGATGTATTCTGAGAGAAAAAGTGATTGAGAATGAGGGAGGAGAGAGAAAAAAATGATTGATTGATGTGTAGGAGATAGAAAGTGATTTTGTAATTTTTTTTTTTCAAAATCACTAAACCAAACAAAATTTTAGAAAATTTTATCCAAGATTTGTTAAATAAAAAACAAACCAAACAAAGCCATTGTCCCTGCACTATTTGGTTTGACTGCATTTGTATCCTATGTTTGTTTAGTCATGAGATTAGATGTCTGGATTAGACTATTCTATTGAATCATATATTTGTTTAGGATATTATAAAAAATGATAAATGCTCAAAAGGTTATTTTGCCCTTTTGAATTTTTTACTAAATAATAGGAATATCAAATTTGAATTATAAATTTTATTTAATTTTTTAACAAGAACTTTTAGTAAAAAAATCAAATAAATAGAATATTAATAAAAATTACATAATTTTTTTTTATTTTGTAGTTAAGATTTTTAAATTTTATTTTATTTTACTAAGTATAATTAATACCATATGATTATTAAAATAAATAATTTAATAAATAAAATTTATTAAGTATAATTTATTAAATAATTTGATAAATAAATTTATTAAGTATAAATAATTTAATAAATAAATTTTATTTTTAAAAATATATTAAATAGTAAAAGGTCAAAAATGTATTCATCCAAAAAAAATGGTTTAAAATATAATTTCATTACCAAATTCCATGAAATGAGTTATCTCATAGATTGTGTCCCGTTCTGCTATGGGATAGAACAATCCATAAATTTAAAATTCATAATCTGATACAAAATTTTTTAATTAAACAATGAATTATTAATTCCGATAAATTATTAATTTTATCCCATACTTGAATCGTAGATTGAAATGATTTGTGTTTCTGAATATGATGGTTTGACCTACCATGATTGAGAGCCATTCATGACTCTCCGTGGCTGCAACTACTAGACATGAAAAGACATCAGTTTGTTACTGATACACAGTTGTCCTATATATATATATATCTGCAGTGCAAGCACTGGAAGGGCGAAGGCTGCAGGTGTTGCGAATCGGGGGTACACCAGAGAACACAAACAAGTAATAACACACAAGTTTTAACGTGGTTCGGCAAATCGCCTACGTCCACGGGCAGCGGATCACTATATTGAACAAATGGAGCAATTATACAACTCTCAGATTGTTATCTCTCTCTTTGTTCTCTCTAAGCTCACACACTCTCTATCTGCTGTGTTTTTCCCTCTGCCTCAACCTCTCTATATATACATATCAGAGGGAGGAGGTGATTGGCCATCACCTACTCCATTCCACTCTCTCGTCTCTAATGGGGTGGGTGAAATGGAGCTTCCATTCATGGAAGTGGAGAACATTGGTGCTGCACAAATGACAGTGGGCTGGTTAGTGCTGCACTAACAATTTGGTGGAGCTTCCATTCATGGCTAAATAGAGATTCTAAGCCAATTTACAACAAATCTCCACCTTGGCGAGGATTCTCTAATCCAACATAGTGATCGATCAACACTGCCTTGCACCCGAAGGTGCTCAGTTCCGAGAGATGTTGACCAAGTCCAAACAATGTTGGAACTTGATCCCAGAGACTACCTTTGTGAGCATATCGGCCGGATTATCTGCAGTACCAATCTTTTGAAGCAGAATATCCCCTTCATTCACAATTTCTCGGATGAAATGGAAACGAACGTCAATGTGCTTGGTGCGGGAATGATGAACCTGGTTCTTTGCCAAACAAATGGCACTCTGACTGTCACAATACACCTCAACGTGCTTCTGAACAAGTCCCAAGTCTTCAATCAACCCGTGTAGCAAAATAGCTTCTTTAAAGGCTTCTGTCACTGCCATGTACTCTGCCTCTGTAGTAGACAAAGCCACCGTTGACTGAAGCGTTGACCTCCAACTCACCGGCCCTTTAGCAAGCGTAAATAAATACCCTGTTGTTGACCGGCGTTTGTCTAAGTCACCAGCATAATCTGAGTCCACATAACCTTTCAAATTCTGCCCGAGTCGGTTATCTCTCTCGAACTTCAATCCCAGATTGACTGTGCCATGTATGTACCTTAGGATCCACTTCACTGCCTGCCAGTGATCTTTTCCTGGATCATGCATATACCTGCTTACCATACTCACAGCATGCGAGATGTCAGGCCTTGTACAAACCATAGCATACATTAATGCACCAACTGCATTTGCATATGGAACCTGTGCCATATGCTTCCGTTCTTCTTCTGTGCGTGGAGACATCGAAGCACTAAGCTTGAAATGAGGGGCCAATGGTGTACTTACAGTTTTGGTTTTCTCATTGATGCCAAATCTGTCTAACACCTTCTTCAGATACTGGGTTTGTGTCAAACAAACCGTGCCCTTCTTCCTGTCTCTCTTGATCTCCATGCCAAGAACTTTCTTTGCTTCTCCCAAATCCTTCATTTCAAACTCCCTTGCTAACTGAGCCTTGAGTTTGTCAATCTCCACCTTGCTCGTAGATGCAATTAGCATATCATCTACATATAAGAGCAAGTAGATGAAGGAACCGTCGGGAAGCTTACGGAAATATACACAATGATCAAATTGACTTCTTGTGTATTCTTTCCCTATCATGAACCGATCAAATCGCTTGTACCACTGTCTCGGGGATTGCTTCAACCCGTACAACGATCTGTTCAGCTTACAGGCCCAATTCTCTTTTCCAGCAACTTTGAAGCCATCTGGCTGGGACATGTATATCTCCTCTTCAAGATCTCCATGTAAGAAAGCAGTTTTGACGTCGAGTTGGGCGAGCTCGAGATCAAACTGTGCAACCAAAGCTAACAGGATGCGAATAGACGTGTGCTTCACAACAGGTGAGAATACCTCATTGTAGTCTATTCCTTCCTTCTGAGCATAGCCTTTAGCTACCAATCTAGCTTTGAATCTGATGTTGTCGTTGCCTAGAATGCCTTCTTTCTTGGTGTAAACCCACTTACACCCAATTGCTTTCTTTCCCTTTGGAAGTTGCACCAACTCCCAAGTCTTGTTCTTGTGAAGTGAACCGATCTCTTCATCCATAGCCTCCTTCCATTTGACACTTTCTGGATGCTGCACGGCTTCTTTGAAAGTGCACAGAACATTGTCTTCAATGATTGGAAGTGCATAGGCTACCATATCGGTCATCCAACTGGGTTGCTTAGTAACCCTTTTACCTTTCCTGATTGCAATGGGTTCTGCTTGTTGCGGAGCCTCTGGATTTTCATCTGAACTCTCTTCAGAGCTATCCTCTGAGACTTCTTCAGGATGGTTGCTTGGCTGACTAGTCTTTGCTGGAGTCTCAAACTCCACCTGCACTGACTTCTTCAATGCTTCAACTTTCTGTTGAGGATCTGGTTGCTTCAATATTGCAGACTCATCAAAGGTAACGTCTCTTCTGATGAGAACTTTCTTTGATTCAGGGCACCACAGTCTGTATCCCTTAACACCGTCACCGAAGCCCAAGAAGATGGCTTTCTTGGCTCTTGGATCCAACTTAGATTCTGTAACATGAAAATATGCTGGACATCCAAAGATACGTAACTGATCATAATCAGTAACTGGGACTCCTGACCATACCTCCATGGGAGTCTTCCCATTCAGTGCTGCAGTAGGTAGTCTGTTGACTAGATGACGAGCATAGTTCAATGCCTCGCCCCAAAATGCCTTGCTCAATCCAGACTGTGACAGCATACACCGGACTTTCTCCACCAAAGTGCGGTTCATGCGTTCTGCAACTCCATTCTGCTGCGGTGTTCCAGGAACTGTGAAATGTCTCACTATCCCTGCATTCTGGCAAACCTCAAAGAAGGGATCTGATGTGTATTCTCCACCATTGTCAGATCTGAGCTTCTTGATCCGTCTGCCTGTCTGGGTCTCAATCATCTTCTTCCACGTAAGAAAGATGTCTAAGACTTCATTTTTGTGCTTCATTGTATAAATCCAAACTCTTCTGGAGAAATCATCAATGAACGACACAAAGTAGTGTTTACCTCCCAACGAAGCATTCTTGGAAGGTCCTCATACGTCGGTGTGGACGTAGTCTAGAATCCCTTTGGTACGGTGAATTGCAGTACCAAACTTGATTCTTGTTTGCTTGCCCAATACACAATGCTCGCAGAACTCAAGCTTCCCCGTCTTGGCGCCTTTCAACAGGCCTTGCTTTACCAACCCTTGTAAAGCCTTCTCACCGACATGCCCTAGGCGCATGTGCCAAAGTTTGGAAGTGTCTGATGCATCATCTTCTGAGCTGGAACTGGTGGAGACAGCCACTTTTCCTGTGACTGTAGAGCCATCTAGGAAATATAAATTTCCCTTTCGAGTACCCTTCATTGCAACCAATGCTCCTCGAACAACCTTGAGGACTCCACCTTCCATGGTTACTCTGTAACCTTTGGAGTCTAAAACTCCCACTGAGATGAGATTCTTGGTTAGATCTGGTACATACCGTACATCTTCAAGAATTCTGATTGTTCCATCATGGATCTTCAGTTTGATTGTTCCAATTCCCTTTGTCTGGCAAGCTTGGTCGTTGCCCATCAGCACAACTCCTCCATCGAACTCTCGTAAGCTCGAGAACCACTGCTTGTTCGGACACATATGGAATGAACACCCGGAATCGATAATCCATTCATCAGACTGGCCGTATGATGAAACTGTGAAGGCACCTCCTTCATCACTATCTCCATCTCGTGCAATATTCACCTTCTCTTCTGTCTTGTCTTTATTTGGACAATCTTTTGCCCAATGCCCTTTCTGGCGACAAGCAGCACATTCGTCTTTTGCAAGACGTCTTTTGTCTGAAGCTTTTCCCCTGGATTTTGAGCGGGACTTTCCTCGCCCTGCATTTCTTCTGTTATTGGTTCTGCCTCTGACTGTCAATGCCTCGGATGTTGAGTCCCTGTTTGCAGACTTGTCTTTCCTTCTGAACTCATTGTTCACTAAGGCGTTTGCAACATCAATATACTTGATCTTCTCTTTACCGTACAGTAAAGTAGTAGTGAGATGATCATACGAGTCAGGCAAGGAATTTAACAATAACAGTGCTTTGTCTTCGTCATCAACGTGATCATCCAAATTTTTCAAGTCCGTAATAATTTTGTTGAAGTTATTTAGGTGTTCGTTCATCGAAATACCTTTAATGTAGTCGAAACGAAACAACCTCTTCCTCAAGTAGAGCCGGTTCTCAATGCTCTTGGTCATGAACTTATCTTCCAGCGCCTTCCAAAACTTCTTCGCAATATCATATTCTGTGAAGGCGTACTTCTCCTCTTTCGCTAGGCAAAGTCGGATGGAACTGCAGGCCAGGAGATTCACCCTCTCCCATTCTATCTCGTCCAGGTCATCTGGTTTGTCTCCCAGAGTGAAGTGCAGGTTCATCTGGACAAGCATATCCTTAACTTCGCATCTCCACATGCCGAAGTTGCTGCTTCCATCGAACTTTTCTACCTCGAACTTGGCATGGGACACCGGGGTCCAATGCCTAGAAGTGCTTGTACTCGCTGGATTACTTACGGACTCGGTTGATCTGGACTCGGTTGATCTAGATTCTGCCATTTTTTTTTTGAAACTTCAATTCAAAAAACTGACCGTACAGATGTGTCCGGAATGCTCCAAATAGTTAGGAAGCACTATTGGATCGTCAAAAAACGGATTCCGAATGCCTCAGATCAAGCCAAAATATTTTGAACACCTCTGATTCAAAAACTAACCGTACGGATGTGTCCGGAATATCCCAAATAGTTGGAAAACACTATTGGATCGTCGAAAACGGACTCCGAATGGCTCTGATCTGGCAAAAACAGTTTGCACGGTTCAGATCTGCAGAATCTGGTGCGCTGAGATACACCGGATAATTTCTCCGGTCAACGGCTGGTCAACGGATCGGTCAACGGCGCAGGCGGCGCGGTCAACGGCGGCTCGGCGCGGTCAACGGCGGCGCGGTCAACGATCAACGGCGGCGCGGTCAATCGGCTCAGCGGCTTGGTCAGCGGCTCAGGCTGACTGGGCAGACACGTGGCTGACACGTGGCGTGACGTGGCGCTGACGTGGGCTGACGTGGCGCCACGTGGTCGTCTTCTTCACTGAGAGGCGCGTGTGAGCGCGTGGTGCGCGTGGGCTTCACGCGCCAACTTCCAGGGGCGCGTGGGGGCGCGTGAATGGGCTTCTTGGCTCTGTTTTTGCTGTTCCGGACTCCTCTCAGGGAGCTCTACCTCCTGGTATGCTCAAAAGTTGATTTCGAGCACTTCGAAATCTGGGCACTTTCGGGAAAAAATTGAATTTTTCGCAACCCGAGCTTTGATACCAATTGTTGCGAATCGGGGGCACACCAGGGAACACAAACAAGCAATAACACACAAGTTTTAACGTGGTTCGGCAAATCGCCTACGTCCACGGGCAGCGGATCACTATATTGAACAAATGGAGCAATTATACAACTCTCAGATTGTTATCTCTCTCTTTGTTCTCTCTAAGCTCACACACTCTCTATCTGCTGTGTTTTTCCCTCTGCCTCAACCTCTCTATATATACATATCAGAGGGAGGAGGTGATTGGCCATCACCTACTCCATTCCACTCTCTCGTCTCTAATGGGGTGGGTGAAATGGAGCTTCCATTCATGGAAGTGGAGAACATTGGTGCTGCACAAATGACAGTGGGCTGGTTAGTGCTGCACTAACAATTTGGTGGAGCTTCCATTCATGGCTAAATAGAGATTGTAAGCCAATTTACAACAGCAGGCTGGACTGATAAAAGCATACTGGCATTAGAAAGGTTTATTGGGTGATTTTAAAAATGGCAGCAATAGGAGTAGCACCCTTGTGATCTAGGACCTTCACGTCATTTTTTTTTTTTTTTGTCTCATTCAATAGCTTAGTTCTTAAAGGAGTGTTGTGTTCAACGTCGACACGATACGATATGATATAATATTGATTGGTTATTTTTTGACACTTGAACACATAAAATAAGTTATAAATTTAAATAAAATAATTTAGAATCTAATGATAATATAAAAATAATAAAAATTTCTACATATTCTCCTCATTTAGTGTTTAAAAATTATTATTTTTAACTTAAATATTCATATGTATATAACATATAATAATAATTAATTTTTATGTATGACATAATATTAAATATTTTACACGTGCCTCTTATGTGTCATATCTTATATATTTTAAAATTTTTTGTGTCTTCATGTTGATGTCAGTGTTTCTTAATTTTTTTTTTAATTTTTTTAATTTTTTTGAGTGTATGCACGTATGGGGCAGCATCCATGAGGATCCGCCTCCTATCCTGCGCTTTTTCCCTCCGGCTCTGTCCGGCGAAATGAGGCGATTGAGACACGTGGGTTTGGGACAATCCAAAGGTCTCAAGAAGGGGATGGAATAGAATTAATTTTTTTTTTAATTTTTTTGTATTTTTTTTATGTATCTTATTTAGATATATCTAAAAAATAAAATATTTGTGAAAAAATATTTTTAAAAATTAATAAATACATAAAAATATATTGAAACTTTATGGCTCCGTTTGGTAAGACTTTTTAATTATGATTTGAGAATATGAGTTGTATTTTGAGTTTGTGTGTTTTTTTTATTTTTACTAATTTGTTTTTAAAAAAAATTCACAAAAGTTATATTAAGTGTATTTATAGTAGGTGTGTTTAAAAAATTTAAAAATTGTTTAAAATATTAAATATAAATTAGTAAAAATAAAAAAAAAATACAGAAAACAAAAAAATAAAATTTAATCAAAAAACAAAAAACAAATAAGCTTAAATTATTTAATTTTTTTGAATATTTTAAGAGAAACCTGGTATCAAATTTAAAATAAATGATTTGAGTCAATAAAATAAAATAAATAAATGATTTAATTTAATCAAAAAGATTGCGGAGGAGTGATCCAAAGGGTTTGAAGCTGCCACGTTGTGAAGGAAGAAATGAATTAAGAAATTAAATTTTAATATTACGATTTTAATTTTTTAAATTTCAAAATATTTTAAAAAGAAATTAAGTTCAAACAGATTAAAAAAAAAAAAAAAAAAAAATTTGTCTAACCGGTTGACCGGCCGGTCAACCGGCCGGTCAACCAACCGGTCACCCGTCTTCCATCTTCCGTGCTGCTTGCAAATTAAAGAATGCTGCATACTTTGTGGACATATGAATAAAAAATGTGGTCCTCATTCATTTTAAATCAAAAATGTTTTAGATTCAAAAAATTTAAAAATAAATATTTTAGATTCAAAAATGTTTTGGATTCATTTTAAATTTTAAAAATAAATATTTTAGATTCAAAAATTTTTTTCAAAATAATATTTTAACCAAACAACTCTATACTCAAATAATAATATTTTAGATTTAAAAACAACTCTATACTCAAATCGTAACCAAAAAAATAAAATAAAACTCAATTAAGAAATTATTTTCAAAACTCATAACCAAACATATAACTCGAAATTTCATACTACTTTCATAACTCTACACTTAAATCGTAACTAAATACATAATAAAAAAATTAAAATATTTAAAAATAGAGTTTGAATTTATTTTTTTTAAATATTTTAAAATTTAAAAAATTAAAATCATAATATTAAAATTTAATTTCTTAATTTATTTCTTCCTTCACAACGTGGCAGCTTCAAACCCTTTGGATCACTCCTCCGCAATCTTTTTGATTAAATTAAATCATTTATTTATTTTATTTTATTGACTCAAATCATTTATTTTAAATTTGATACCAGGTTTCTCTTAAAATATTCAAAAAAATTAAATAATTTAAGCTTATTTGTTTTTTGTTTTTTGATTAAATTTTATTTTTTTATTTTCTGTATTTTTTTTATTTTTACTAATTTATTTTTAATATTTTAAACAATTTTTAAAATTTTTAAACACACCTACTATAAATACACTTAATATAACTTTTGTGAATTTTTTTTAAAAACAAATTAGTAAAAATAAAAAAAACACACAAACTCAAAATACAACTCATATTCTCAAATCATAATTAAAAAGTCTTACCAAACGGAGCCATAAAGTTTCAATATATTTTTATGTATTTATTAATTTTTAAAAATATTTTTTCACAAATATTTTATTTTTTAGATATATCTAAATAAGATACATAAAAAAAATACAAATTAATTTAAAAAAAAATTAATTCTATTCCATCCCCTTCTTGAGACCCTTGGATTGTCCCAAACCCACGTGTCTCAATCGCCTCATTTCGCCGGACAGAGCCGGAGGGAAAAAGCGCAGGAGAGGAGGCGGATCCCATCCATGAGCCATCCTACCTCTGCTATCCTCGTAATAAAGAACTGTTTTTATGCCTCAACTACCACACTCTTGTCACAGTTAATTTGCCTCCAAATGGTTCTCCTAAAATCTGTCGTTTCAAGAAAGGTCTCTTTCTGATATTATGTTTGTTTGTTTATTTGTTTATTTATTATTATTATATTTAGAAGTGAGACATTATTAGGGTCAAGTGTGACATACACAAAATAATTTATTTTTTTATTCTTTTATTTTTTTTCTATCATATCACTTCTCTATTTTTTTGTACATCTTTTCGTAAAAAAATAAAAAATACACTTATTTAGGTCATCCCAAACACCTCTCAACAATATAGTTTATGAAAATAATATTTGAAATATTGGGAAGACTTGAATCCAAGTCTCAAGTGTCAAGTGTGACTTTCATTCACCTTTTACCATTGGGAATCAGGGCCGATTCTAAGTTTTAGGGGCCAACGGCGAATTTTGAAAATGGGATACTCTCTTATATTAAAAAACAAAAAAAAAATTTATGAATAAAGCGATAAATTATAACTTTTTATTTATTTGTAACTACAAAAAAATTTACTTGCACATATAATCATTAAAATTATAAACAAAATAATTTAATGAAACAAAATTAGGGCAAAAAAATTAGGAATAAATTATTCAATTAAAACTTAATAAAGACTTAGGCAAAAAAATTGGGGCAAAATTATTTATTCTACTAAAATCCAGTAGATAAAGAAAGTAAAAAATAAAATAAAAAAATTAGGGCCCATATATTGTTCTTCTTGGACCCAAATATTTTTTTTTAATATATATTTTCATTTTAATAAATATAGACCAAACTACACTTATAAATAAATATGAGTTAAACCATACATAAACCCAATAAAATATTTTGAGACCCTTTAAATTGATCAAAAAAAAAATAATATTAAGTCTCTAACATTTTACTAAATTTAAAGCTCTATTTTGGACCAAAATTTTGAGGCCGGCCGGCCCTCGTAATTTGAATCATACCATATTTTGATACACAAATATTTTGCGTAGAGTTGAATTTTTTATTATTATTGATTTTTTTTTATTTATTATTCAGTTATGATGCTGTGAAAACTGTTCATGGTGCTTTAGACATTATCTGAGTTTTTAGTAAAAAATTAAAAATTGTTTGGTCAGTGAGAGCCAATAGAATGTGTTAGATTATGGCCACAGCTTCTCTCCAATTCAAATTTGAATTGGACGGTGCTGTTCAGCTCTTTGGAGCCCATTATGGATCGTGTTTCGATAATCTAAACCGTTTAATGTGTAGAACTCGTCGAGTACTATATGCCTGTAAAAAATCACGTTGATCGGATATCGATAACTATATGATCAAATCAGTTTTTTATGAAAAAAATGGACGGCGAAAAATAAACGGGTTACAAAAAATTGATTTGATCATATAGCTATTGATATCCGATCAACGTGATTTTTTACAAACATATAGTACTTGACGAGTTCTACACATTGAACGGTTTAGATTATCGAAACACGACCCGTACACTACTAAAAAAAACACTTTTTGCGACCGCTATAAACCGTCGCAAATAATAAAAAACAGTCGCAAAAAGACTTTTTGCGACGGCCCATGCGACGGCAAATGGGGGTCGCGAATATGGGGGTGGCAAATACTTTTTGCGACGGCAAAACAACGGTCGCAAATTATTTGCGACCACCTAAACTACTTATGGCGACCGTTATTTTGCCGTCGCAAAAAACAAAGAAAAACACTAATATGATCTTTAGCGATCATCTTGTTACCGTCGCAAAAAATAAAAATAAAAATAAAAATAAAAACAAATAAATAAATAAAAGCATTGCATAAACTAATAGAAAACTAAAAGTTCCATCCTGTCCAACCTTCCATGAAAAGGATGCAGAGACATTATGAGGTAGCTTTTCTCCTCAGCCAAGCATTTAATCATCTATCAAGCATACAATTGAGCTCATAAAGTAACCAACTTTACGCAGCATTTTGGAATTATGTGTGCTTACACAGTTTATAAAAGTTGCAAGGTGACTCAGCCATGTTTACACAGCTTACGCAGCATTTACACAGTTTCTAAATTTCACGCAGCATTTACACAGTTTCTAAATTTCAAATGCTGTCTTACTGCTACTTCTGCTACTAATTATTTCAAGTATCAGAACCCCAAAACTATATACGTCTGCCTTCTTTGTAAGCTGTCCTAACAAGGCGTACTCGGGGGCTAGGTATCCCCTGCAGAACGTAAAAGATGAACGGTGAGATACGTAGAGGAAACAACAAATGGAAAAAAGAAAGAACAGAAAAAAAAATCAGCAGTCAATGCACTATAATACACTAACGAAGATTGAAAAAAATCAGCCTGCATTGTCATATAATGTATAAACCAATGTGGGTTAAACAATGTATAAAAAGAAAAACGAAAAAGAAGAAGAGGCTACAATATGAAGAAAAAAGAGTTCACCATGACAGATCATTGAATAGAGTTCACCATGATAATAACAGGAAAACAACACAGTGGCACTCCATAAGATAATGGTAGACTAGAGTGCAGACATGCATGTACACACATCGTGCTTGAAATTTTCAAGAACCTTTCAACAGATCTAGAATTCGGTGTTGAAATTGATAAGAAGGAACAGTGTAGAGATTTGTAAATGAAGAACAATTAAAAAAACAAGTCCAACAGTTTATGTACTTGGATTTCTAAATGATGGAGAGAAAAATGTCGGGTTTGTAAACGAACAACTATGTAAGGCTTGGTTTTTAAAAAGAGCCACAACATACAAACTTGGAATAAATGTAGTTGAAAAAATAACAAACCATCAAATGTAAGGATAACTTTAGCAAACTTGGATCAGTGCTGCTAATATTAGCTGTGTGGCGAGTCTAGGTCAACAGAAGCTTGTGCATTTGACATTCTAGAAGGCAAAAGAAAGGTAGTATAACCAATGAATCAAAAGAGGCTACAATTGGCTTGGTCTTCAAAAGGTAGGCAGCTGGATTTTAAAATTCCTAATCCAAGAAGCACTGGATAGCCACTAACCTAAAGATGATAAATTGAAAGTGATGATCAAAAGGCAGAGGAGGGGGTTAAGGTTTGTTAAGAATTGATAGGCTAGGGTTTGGAGGCTGCCATTAATGTAGCAGGAACATTAACTTCATTGCTTTGTGAAAAGAAGAAGACAATACAAAGAAGACAAAATGAAGAAAAAGAGTTCAACCTTGCAAGGATTAAGCAAACTTACAAAAATATACCATCTCATAACTCAAAACTCCATTGAATAGAAAAATTATACATGTATTTTTTTTGTACTTCTCCCAGTTCTACAAAGACTAGGTCCTCAAAAGGGGAACTTTAAATTTTTTAACTCTTTAGAATAACTGGACCCAATAATAAACCCATGAATAGAAAACTCACCCTAACATTTGAACCATGTACCTAGGCCCATGTGCAGCAAATTAATTATGGGGACTATTACCTGTTGATGCCCATTACCGCTAAAGATGTTGAAGCACGATCAATCCAGTAAAAAGCCCCAATGCTGGTACAAAATGAAATTGTAGATTCAGACCCACTGGTTCATCAAATTAGTTTCCCAATTCAAGAACAATAAAACTTCCACAAGTTCACAATGCAAAATGTGTAGGTTGAGAGACATAAAATAATGTCATTTTTTAACATGGTGAACAGTAATTTTCTTATAGATGAGGTAAAAGGAAGTAACCCAAATAACATAACATCTAAAGAAAGATATTTAAACATATATTATCCTGTCACGTTATTACTTGAAATTAAACAAATATCATATTACTCCATAATGGGTGTCAATCATGCAAGCAACATGAAACAAAAATAGGAAAGAAAGATAGCAGGGAAGAATCAAGGAGCTGAAAATTATCACTAATAATCCATTTTATAATTATAAGTACAGGGATTTTATGATAATAAAAATTTATTGGAGTTTGCATGCTTTAATGTATATACCAAGCATATGAAATATTCTAAATAACATGCACAATCAATAGCCATCTGCGTGTCTAGTTCCATCACTACACAAAATAAGTTTCACAAAAACTTCACATTATCAGGGTAAGTAACAGCAAACTCTTTTTAACTTACGGAATTCATTGCTGCACTCATCTTACATGCAAATTAGTGTTTGCTTTAAATGATTTACAGAATAGACATTAACATCAAGCCAGACAAACTAACATATAATCAAATTATATGCATACCTATCAATCATAAGGAAATGAAAAAAATTATCATAAATACATGCAGAAATATAGTAGAGTGGCATACCTATTCATTTTCTTTTGAAGCTTGTTGCCCACTAGATGCATCGGACACCTACAATATGTGAGTATAATGTGTTAATAATTTCCATATGTGTATATACAAATTGATAAAATATAAAATTCGTTAATTTGTAAGTATTGCACCTCTCTCAAGCTCATACTCCTAGCTACACCCTGTGACTCTAAGAACAAAACACGTGCCGTTAGGTTCTTGATCGTCGTAGTGAACCTAGACTCAACGTCTTGTGTCACGCGCTGTGTGATCTCATCAATAAACGAAGGGGCTGCTAATGATTGGGATGGACCGCTGCCTCGCGCATACACCGCACTCCAGGGCACTCCTCTCCCATAGGTCTTGCAATACCCATGTCCATCCTTCCCAACGATTTTATGATAAATCCCATCACAATACTCAATCGTATGTTGCTCCTTAGGAACTTTCCAAAGATGCACATTATATTCCTCCTACATTTTGAAAACATAAAGACAATGTTTGGTAAAAAGCAAAATATGTGTAAAAACATTTAAACCATAGACATACCACAATTGCCACCACATCGGGATCATTCAGGTTGTGTGCCCTCTTCCAGAGACTCATCTTATCTATCCGCTCTCCTTTATGTGTCATCTGCAATTTTTTTCAAGTTAGGAGCTGAAGTCTTTACAACATAATAAGTCAAAAGTGCAGCATTAGGTGCAGCCACAACTGCAGCCACAAGTGTCACACCAAGTGCACTAGGTGCGGCTGCAGCTGCAGCACCAAATGCAGTCTCAAATGATGCTTTAGGTGCAGCCACAAGATCAATACATTGAAACGAATATCTGAGAAAGATGTCCTTCCGGTCGTATGTGGAGGCCCACGAAATCCCCGATTAAAAGAATTCTTCTTAGCAATCGCCTATTACATTGGTTAGAATATCAAACATTAGTTATTTATCATTAAAACATTAATTAAAATTTTATAAAGAATACATATACCTGCACTTCTTTACTCGCCCAATATTGCACAAGTTTCCTCCACTGGCTTGGCACTATGTTACTAGGTACTCTAGAAGCAATGTCTGGATCATTCTTGAATGGAACCCAATACTTAGACTTTGTCTTGCTTTTATGATCTTTCCACGATGTCCTAAAAAGTCGCATACAAACCTCCTTGAATTCATCTGGACAATATACCAAGTTGTCCTACAAAGCACAAATTGAAAGCCAATTTCATTCTCATAATTATAGAGCATACACAAATGCACAAGCAAGCTAATAACTAATAACTAAACACAATTAACAAGAAATTAGAAATCAAATAACTAATAACTAATAACCTGGAAAAATTCAAAAATCTAAGCATAAACCCTAACCGTAATTAGCAAAAGGGAAAACTATATACCTTCACCTCCTGCCAAATATTTTCCTTTATATCAACATGCATCACATTCCAATTGAGATATGTAAGTGGGACTCTATGCCCGCTGCGCACGATCAACCCCAATTGCCCCTTCAACTTTTTGCCATCATCCTCCACCGGCTGAAACTTATCATCAAATTTTACTTGGATCTTAGTGCCTGTACCCCATTCCTTTATCCCTCGGGCGAATCCTCGACCTCGTCGTGTTAAGGTAGTTGATATTGTATGTGGAGATGAAACAGATGAAGAAGATGGTCCATCCATAGTACGAGGTAGCGAAGGACTTGCCCGCACACGTATAGCCTCATCTATAGTGCAAGGGGCCTTAAAGGTCTTCCTCTTTCGCTTCATCCTAAAATGAAAGAAATATGAAAAGGTTAATACACAAGAAATATGGATATCAATTTACTAATAATATAACACAAGATATAAATATAAACAACTAATACAAATCAATTTCAAAACAAATAGAACTTCATTAGTAAAGTTTACCTCGAAACAGATGAAGAAGATGGTCCATCCATAGTGCGAGGTAGCGAAGGACTTGCCCGCACACGTAAAGCCTCATCTACAATGCAAGGGGCCTTAAAGGTCTTCCTCTTCCGCTTCATCCTAAAATGAAAGAAATATGGAAAGATTAATACACAAGTAATATGGATAGCAATTTACTTATAATATAACATAAGATACCTATTAGCATCCTCGGTTGTCTTCCCAACAATTCTTCCTTTTGGCGATACTGATAACTGTCAAGATTACAAGTTAAATTCAAAACCAATTTAATACATAAAAAATAGCATCAACTAACAAGATAAAGTCATAAAAAATACGAATACTGACTAGAGAGGCAACATCAACTCCAATTTCATCTAGGACCTGTCAAGTAAATAAATAAATAAATAAACAAACTACCCAACATGTGTCATTCAATTAACAATAACGAAAAACATAAATCATTTTGATTCATAAAAAACATAAACCAATAGAAGAACAAGAAAAATTAAACAATGAACCTGGTTGGTTAGCTCTTCAGTCTGCTTAGCTGGGGACATTTGTTGTAAGCAAGCTTGTAATTTTGTTATTTGTTGCCTAAGATTGATTAGCTGACATGCTGAAATTTTAGTTGTTGCCTGCAGAATGCAAATACAAATAAAAATAAGAAGATAAATCTGAATATAAAAACAAGAAAGAGAAATACGTTCCAGAATGTACCTCATTTTCTGTTTTAGCAGTTCTCTTTATCTCCGTAACAAGTTTCTTTTCCTATATCAACAAATAATTTATAACCGACATTGTAATTGAATAAAAAATATAAACATTACCTATAAACTCTTTAACATACTTTCAATTGCAAGGTAGTGATTTCCCTCTCAATTGCATTGGCCATTTCAAAGAACAAAGATCCGTATGCAAGTCCACAACGATGTCTCCTACGCTCATAACTATTAGAACCGACATTGTAATTGAATAAAAAACAACCACCACAGCAAGTAAACATTTATTATAAAAAGAAAGAAAATTTTTATGAAGCTCTACACTTGATAATAAAACAACACATAAACATATATAAATTTCTCACAAATTCAGCAATTAAGCACGAGACATTTTAACAATATTTAAACTTTTCTTACTTGCAAATAATAGAAACCTAAGAAACACGGAGCATAGTTCAACCCTCTTCCTCAACAATCACAAATGAAGCTCAACCATCTTCATCAACATCAATTGTTATTCCTTCTATTCCTTCTCTCACCCAACCAATTTCTTCATCACGAAGCACAGCGTTGTCTTCGAAATGTTGAGTCATATAGGGTTCAACTTGAGGGTCATCATTAGAATTCATATCAAAAAGACCTCTTTGAGACATCTTTACCACAACTTGCCAATCTGGTTCCAAAGGATCAGGAACATACCAAACTTGCTCGGCTTGGGATGATAATATAAAAGGTTCATTGCTAACACGATCGGTTGGGTACAACAAACGATTGAAGTTGACTAATGTGAATTTGAAAGCGTCTTCCATTTTCCCCCTAGTGTTATCAACCCAATCACACTTAAACAACACATATTTCATATTGTTAGTGTACCGGATTTCGACAATATCAGTCAACTGTCCATAGTAGTACACAGCACCGACGCGGGGACTCTTGTCCTTCCGACTAGCATAACTCATTGTATCAGCCTTTAAAGCTACACCACTATTTTGAGTCACCCGACGATCATCCACAGCCTTCACACGAAAACGAAACCCATTGATAATGTAACCATTGAACCGCCTAGCCAAGGTATGAGGACCGTCTGCTAATCTATTGATTTCTTCATTAAATGTAATATTACTTGTCCTTCGCAAGGTCTGAACCTATTAAAAAAAACAAATATAAATTCAACTTCAACTTCAACTCAAAATTTATGTATATTTAGATATGTGAAATGAAATGTCTAAATACATACATGGTCCTTAAACCAAGTGTAGAATGTTTCGAAATGCTCAGATTGAATTTGATGATCGCTTGCACGTGGCATTTTGCTCTTAATGACTTCAAGGTGTTTGCTGTGTAAATTGGAAGAGAATAGTAAATATCATATAGATTTCACTTTAGAATTTTACAATACTAGGAAAGTGATAAATTACCTTATGAACGGTGCAACTGAACTTGTGTTGAACAACACATATCGGTGAAACTGTTGTAATTCATTATCATTAAGATAAAATGTTGTACTTTCGCCTACAGCTCGACCCATGTTGTTATCACCTTCATTGTTTCTCCTCGGTCGATTAGATTTGGTTTCCACATCAAGGAGATAGCGAGAACAAAAGTTCATGCATTCTTCCATCAAATACCCCTTAGCTATTGAGCCCTCCGAATGAGCTCGATTACGCACATATTGTTTCAATGTAAGAAGAAACCTTTCAATCGGGTACATCCATCGAAACTGTATTGCTCCAGCGATCAAAGCTTCATCAGCAAGATGTATAGGCAAGTGTTCCATTATGTCAAAGAAAGATGGTGGAAAAATTTTTTCAAGATGACAAAGAGTTATTGCGATACGATCTTGAATATATTCCAAATCACTTGTACGATTCACTTTGGAGCACAATTGTCTAAAAAAAGTGCTCAACTCAATCAATGGTTCAATCACATTCTTAGGCAAGGACCTCCGTATAGCTAAAGGAATAAGTTGTTGCATCAAAATATGACTATCATGGCTCTTAAGACCCCAAATACTTCTATCTTGTAAGCGCACATGTCGCGAGATATTGGATGCATAACCGTCTGGTACTCTTACTTCCTTGAGTACTTTGAGAAACATATCTTTCTCATCATTGATCATTGTGAATTGTGCAGGAGGTACATAAACTTTATTGAACCCTCTTGACTGCAAGTGCAATGGTTTTCTGATATTCATTTCTTGCAAATCACGTCGAGCATTCACATTATCTTTGGATTTTCCTCCAACTCCTAGTATTGTCCACAATATATTATCGCAGACATTTTTCTCTATGTGCATCACGTCAAGATTGTGTCTTATTAAGTTGTGCTCCCAATACGGCAATTCATAGAATATACTTTTTTTCTTCCAATTATGGCTTTTTCTTCCGTTATTTTCCCTCTCTTCTTGTCTCCTGAACATTACCTTAAGGTCATTCCTCTTGTACTGACTAAGGACACCTTCTGATTCCAACTGATGCAACATCTCAGATCCAGATAAAATTTGAGGTTTTAGTCTCCATTCTCGACTACCATCAAATGATACTTTATCCTTTCGAAATTTATGATTAACTGGTAAGAAACGACGATGACTCATGTATGAATACTTCCTACCATGCTTCAACCAATATGATTGAGTTTTCACATTGCAGCAAGGACAAGCATATTCACCTTTCGTACTCCATCCTGATAAGTTGGCATAGGCAGGAAAGTCACTGATTGTCTATAACAAAGCTGCATGCAATTGAAACATTTCATTGGTTGATGCATCAAATGTTTGTTCACCTTCATCCCATAATTCCTTCAACTCCTCAATCAATGGTTGCAAATACACATCGATCTTATCGCCAGGTCCTTTTGGCCCATCAATCAGCACAGACAAAATCAGATTTGGTTATTTCATGCACATCCATGGTGGTAAATTATACGGAATCAACACAATTGGCCAAGTGCTATGAACTATGTTCATTGATCTAAATGGGTTGAATCCATCTGTAGCTAACCCAAGACGTACATTACGACTATTACTAGCAAAACAAGTGTTTCGCCGATCAAAGTCCTTCCATGCGAGGGAGTCAGCAGGATGCCTTAACACACCATCATCAACCCGTTCTTCTGCATGCCATCTCATGAGCTTTGCCGTTTTCGATGACATAAACAATCTTTGCAACCTTGGGTTCAAAGGGAAATACCTCATCTGTTTTGCTGCTACCCCTTTACCATATTCCCTTTCATCATTTCCAACACCACCATTTTGTTTCCATCTAGAACTACTGCATATAACACATTTATCAAGCTTTGTATCCTCTTTTCTGAACAACATACAACTATTGGGGCAAGCATCAAAAGTCTCATATGTGAAACCCAAATCTGTAGTAACCTTCTGAGCTTGATAATATGAACTTGGAAGTTTTGTGCCCGTAGGAAAAGCCTCATTCAAAAGTTCAAGTAACATGTCAACGGACTTGTCGGTCCATTGATTGAGCACCTTCATATGCAAAATTCGAACAATGAATGATAGTGAAGTAAATTTCTGACACCCCGGGTACAGATCAGTTTGAGCATCTTCCAAAAGTTTAAAATATTTCAGAGTTTCGTCATTTGCCCCTATCCGAACCGGATCATCTTCCTCTACATGGCTTGGATCACTTGCCCCTGCTTGGGTTGGATCACTTGCCCCTGCTTGGTCTGGATCACTTGCAGTTGGTTCATCATTCTCAACACCCATATGTGGAATTCCCAGGGCCTCTTGTACCATCCCAACCACATCATCTCTAGTCACTGAATCCGCCATTAATGTTTGGTTTTCTTGGTTACCACGTAATTGGACATAGGATTCCCCATGATGAATCCAATTTTTGTACTTTTTTACGAACCCATTGGAAATAAGATGCTCCCTCACAACCTCTCGTGAAAAATTGTATCGATTACTACAAAATCGACATGGACAACTAATCGATAAACTTTCATCTCTATTGTTGTATGCAAATCTCAAGAAATTATCAATCCCATTCACGTAATCAATTGACATCCGATTTGGCAAATCAATCCAATTCTTGTCCATCTTTCTATTTCTTTAACTGTTTTTGTACACATCCATAAAAAGAATGAGTTTACAAAGTATCACAATGACAAGTGCATATTATAGTTCAAAAAGTACACCAAAATCAATATAGGAATTATGAAGATGAATAGGTTCAACTAGTGAGCAATGACTTATTTTTTGTTTTTCAATATGGAAGTAGTCCAAAATCAATATATAAGGGCAAGACATGCATTTATGAACCATATTTCATATAACACTTTGGTAGACAAACTGCAGCATAAAAACATCAATTTCTTAAAATACTAACGGAAATTGTGAACATGACACGTTCTACAGATGTAAAGTAAATGAACGGATGAGAATACTACTTTTGAACTTATTATTCATTAAATCATATTGATGATATCAATCAAGACCAGTTTATTTATTAAATCATATTGATGATATTAATCAAGACCGGTAAATAAATAAGTCTAATTACAACAACTGATTGGTAAGCGTCCAAATAACAAAATACACTGATAACTATCAACTAGATTTTATGGGCTTTGGGCTTTTTGACACAAGAACAAAGGCTTAACTTACACACTAAATGCCCCCACATCCAAAAAAATATTTATATATATAAAATATCAAATATCAGGTTACAAAATTTATGTGATACTTTCAACAATTAAAGTACCAGTCCGGGATAAAACTCACATTCATTAATATTCCCTTGTACAACAATCCAGCATTTAAAACAATGTTGGAGTTCAACAACAACAGATTGATATATATCTATGAACCGTACAACAGCTCTGTCTTTACAAGATTAACACTAAATGAGTCGGGGTTGCTTCAACGGTATATACTGAACAAAAAGAACACTTGGGATCTTATGTTCACGGTACCAAATGACCTGTGTGACAGTTACAGATACTGTGGTCCTAATGGTATTTGCAAACAGCCAAGCGGGTGAGATACATGATGCCAAGTCAAGTGAGGCAGTCAAGATAAGTGAAGTCATGAGGCAAGGCGTTGGCTAGGCGAGGTGCTTAGGTGAAATGTGGAGCCAACCCCTTCTAGGTGATGACATGTCTGGTCACGTGGGGTACAGAAACCAACACCAATCACAGTGGCTATAAAATACTAGTGTAGTTTTAAGACCAGCAAGTGGGGCCACTACATCTATCAATTTCTTCCAGATTAGAGAAGCATATACCTGGTCTGAACAGTTCAGGCAAATAAAGGGTTAGAAGACAAACATACCTGAAGAAGATGACTATGTAGCCAATCCAGTGTTTGTGGAAATGTTGTTGCTGATATATTGACAACTGTTAAACCCTGTTCACGAGGGTAACAAAAAACTCACAAAATAAATAAATTAAAAAGATTAAGGATAAAGTTAACATTATTTTTCATCATCATCCATAAATTGCAAAAGTCTAGCTGAAAACCAGGAATTCTGGGTTTCACTGAAGCAGTATTTTTTAGAGTTTTTCTCACTTTTGTTTTCCCCAAACATATTTCCCCCCTCAAATCCAACGATCATTCATCAAATGATTTGCTTACAGCAATACTCAAACTTTACCATCCGATTTAACTTTCACAAAATTCGATAAGCTAGCAAGAAATAAAAGCACCACCACACTTATGTTCATTGATATTTTTGACAGAATTCTGAGATTCTCTTAATTACTTTGGTTGACAGCCTAAATGTAGGGAAATTGGAACATCTTATCAGTTATACATAATACTTTGAACAAAATTGAGTAGACTATTGATTCCAAAATGCCCTCAGCATACTCATCATGATGTGCATAACTACTACTATATCCCTTTATTTACATATCATTTACTAAATCCTCAAGAACATGGAAAGATAATGAGAAAACCAGGTCTCAACATCTTAGCATACCTGTGACTTGAAAGAGCAAAGATAGTCCTGAATCGTTTTTAGGTTGCTTATTAGCTTATCTTTGTCCTGAAAGGAAAAACAAAAACAGAAATATGTTAGAAAAGCAATTTTGATTTTGTTGCCAGTCCATGGGCATTATTTCAAGTCACTCATTCTAAAGGTAAATGAAACAACATGAGTCAATTAGTGCAAATTAAATCTTTTTGTTACTTAAGGTCCAGCTTAAATTAATGATCATGAGCCAAAAGAACCGACATAACAAATACGAGATGTTATGGGTTTAGTCTATCAGCATGCCCCACCTAACAAGAATTAGGGGAGCCTAGAATTTGCACTTAAATACAGATATGTGTTCAATGTATTGAGTCCACTACAATATACAAATAAAACCATGCTGTCTGTGCACTGTGTATACTTCTGAAATTTGGTTAATGGCCATGTCCGACACACTGAAACACTATAAAATTATGACAGTGTTCTCAATGTCCATGAAAATGGGAGTTCAATCAACCAATGTTGTCCAGTTAGAAGCAGCATCCCAATTCGAGCAACAAATTCAAGTGAATTGTGAGTAAAATTGAAATCAAAGGGCGCAGAGCAAAGTATGAATCAAAGTTATGACATACACAAATCAAGCACAATATCAGTTCAACTTGAGAGAGAGAGAGAGACAGACACAATGGAGCTCACCGATCTGAATCTCTGAGATGAAATTCGATTTCGATTTCGATTTCGAGAGAGAACTTTGAAATGGCTCTGATGAATCACCGAGCTGAATCTCTGAATCACAGAGCTGAACTGACAGAGATAACTAGGGTTTAGATAGCACACAGAGAGAGAGAGAGAGAGAGTAGCTCACCGATCTGAATCGATTCACCGATCTGAGAGACTGAGATTCGAGCGAGAGAGTCGAGTGAGAGAGACTGAGATTCGAGCGAGAGAATCGAGTGAGAGAGACATGTTTTGAGAGATAGAGTTCAGATTTGGGAAATAAGGGGAAAAAATTGAGGACGGGTCAAGTTTTTTTTAATGGTTTGGGGTTTTTTTTATTTTGAGAGAGAGAGAGAGTTCACGGTTGGGTCAATTAAAAAGAGGTTTTTTGCGACTGTAAAATCAACGGTCGCAAAAAAATAGACGCAGAAAGTCATATTTCTAGTAGTGGTAGTGAGCCCCAAAGGGCCGGACAGCACCGTCCAGTCCAGATTTGGACTGGAGAGAAGCTGGGCCCTTAGATTATTAATTGTCTAGAATGTTTAATGACTCAGAATTGACTCCAATAATATATATCTAGTTAAAACTTTTCTGAATTTTAAGAAGTTCGTTGAGCAATAAAAATTTGGAAATATAACTTAAGGTCTTAAGAGTCTCTCAAGAAGCCACTAAAATAAATTTAGTCTGACACATAACATTTTGGTTGCAGAGACGGCCATGTTGTGATCAGGGTGTTGTGTTTGTTGATGCTCTTTCCATTGGGTTTGATTTGTATCTAATGTAATGTGAATTTGATTTGTATGTATTCTTTTTTTTTTTTTCCATGTTTGTAAGCAGAGATGGTTTTGATTTGGGTAATTTGTGGTGAGCATGGTTTGATATGTGTGGTTTATGATAATTATGTGATGAGTCTTTTGGGGTTTGAGTGGAGAGGCAGAGAGTGATAGAGGGTGATGGGCAAGGGTAATTTTAGTATTGTAGAATGTTAAATTAATGACATCAGCGAAATATAACAAATGGGTACATCTGTTTTACAAAATTCTAAAGTGAGGGGTGTCTGTGTAATTTCAGAGGATAAAAATGACGCCAGTGTGATATCAGAAGAACAAGAGTGTCAATGTAATTTACCTTAATTTATATACACACACAATTATAAAATAAGTAATGAATTTTAAATAGTTTTTAATTATTCGTATTCAAGTAATTCAAAATTTTATTGGAGCCGACCTGATTAGATTTTTCATATAACACAATCTATCATATTCGTTTCTATTGGCCCCTCCACTTTTACAATCCCATCTCCGTTCCTACATGTGGCCGTGTTTCAGAACCACCAAATAACTTGTCCATTGGTTGACATTTCAAATGAAGTAAAGTGTAACAAAAAAAATAAAATAAATAAATAAATAAAGGAAAGTGTAATTTTGGTTAACATTTCAAATGGAGTAGATTGTAGTTTTGGTTAACAGTAAGTTTAGGAAAATCAGAAATGATCCCACAAACTTATCGGGAAAGTTAATTAATGGTGTGTATATAAAATTTTAAGGAAATTATAAAAAATAATTTTAGATTTTGACTTAATAATTGTTGATTTTTTGGCTTTTGAAAGTTATTATTGTAATTTTAACCGTGCCAATAAGGATCGATCAGTCCTTACAGAAAATAAATTGCCAACTAATTATCAAACGATTGTGTTTTAGTTCTTTCAGTCTCAATGAAGAAGACTTTCACTGGTGGCTTTGTTTAAGAAGCAAACAGCGATTAAATGAAGAACAATTGTAATATTTCATTACGTAAAAATGAAAGACTTACAATGATTCAATTCAACCTTGTAGAGGTTTACAGCAACAAACTATTTGAAACTACTTCTATGAACGAAGTGCAGTGCAGGAATTTGAAGTATAGAAATATAAAGAACAAGAAATGTAAAATTGGAAGGAAAATAAAGTAGAATATAGCTGGTTTTTTTGATCTGAGTCCGGGGCTTCTTTCTGGGGCCTTCTCTGCTATTTATACTTCTCAATGACAACCGTCGAAATGCGTTTCTAACCGTCGAACCATCCCTCCATGATCGCTGATCATGTTTCTTCACAGTTAGCTCCACTATACCATGTCTACAGTTAGGCTTCCCTCCTGATTTTGAATTTAAATATATGAGTAACCATTAAAGCCACGTCATTTTGCATCTCTTTACTGATCCAGTGCTATGCAGATCTACAATAACCAATACTATCTGCCACGTGTGTGATTACGATTGAAGATTTGAATCGTCTTCCCGTATTGCCCTCATCCTGCCACGTGTTGAACTGTGATTGGTCTATACAAAATATGTAACCAACATTACCCCCCGCACTAATATACTCAATACTTGGTGATATTAGTGGATCAAGGTATTTTATCTACGTCTTAGAACGTGCATGGGTTTTGCATCTTCAGAAATGCAGCCGTCATTCATCAATGGACATTTAAATTCTCTTCTATCCTTTGAACTTTCCCACTATCTCAATATTCGAAAAGACTAGTTTAACTCTCATGGCCAAGTAGACTTTTTCTTACCTCGATCAAGCATATGAAGAGTTGTTTGATAATGTTGTTCGTCCTCGAAAGAATCTTCATGTATTGATTATCCACCTTTACCCACCTTCCTATATTCAAGTCATGGAGACTTTTGCAAACTATCAACCTTTAGATTACGAACCCTTTGTCCACAATTCTTTAACTTAAAATTTTGCAAACATGGATATTGGAAGCTCTTTTTCTGATCCAAAACCTTCTGTATGGGATGAGGCTACAGCTTCTTCTTTTTCTAGGGCTTCTGGTTGGGAAAGCTGGCCAGAACCCGAGGAGTCCAAGTTAAGAGAGCTAATCAATCATCATTTTGTCGAATATGTTGATCCTCTAACTATCTCTCCCTTTGCTTGGAGTTTGGTGGTTTACCCATATGTACCCATCGATTGCCAATGCCTTTTGGAAGACAATTTACTTGTAGCATGGTACATGTCTTCTATGCCTACGAAGATAGTACAAGCTACTTGTCGTCCAGAAAAGGCTCAAGGGTATAGCCCATCATTCTTAGCCCAGAAAGCAAAACTCTACTCTTCTGACTGGCTTGATATCGTTAACAACCCCCAATTTCCTCCTTCTTTCGAGATGGAAGCTCTTGCACCTCATTTTCCACAAAATCCTCACTGGATGGAGGAACTGAGACTTACTCTTTTTAAGGACCAGTTCCTCCCTTCCTATAACCCTCCATCTTTCCCTACTAAATATCAGCGACAACAAGCCCAACTTCTGCTTGCGGCCTTTTCTCACTTGCCCTTCAATGTCCTCGAGGACGATGTTCCTCTCAAGAGCTTTCGATGGACTTGTGATGTTATGACCCGGGGTCATGTCCTCAACCCTATCGCTCAAGCAGAGCTCCAGATGTTTTTAGACCAACTCCCACTGTTTCTTCATTGGCATCACATTTCTATGGCCACCACTCGATCTTTGGATCAAATCTCAGCCCATCGAATTCATACTCGGTATGAAGTAGAGAACCTCATCGACGAATATGATGATTTCAAGAATAAAGACTCTGCATACTGGGATGACTTGGACATGGATGAAATAGACCAAGGGTTGAAAGAAACATAATTTGAAATAAAAGTCAAAAAACTTTTTTATCAAGTAAGGGCATATCAACTTTAGCAGCCTAGCCTGGAGAAAATAGAAGATAGAATAAAAAAGGAACAGAAGTTCATTGACCATAGTTGGAACAAGTTTCATGAACTTGTCATTTACTCTATTTCTTATTTTTATGAACTTGAATATGTAGCCAAAGAAGGCTTCTAATGTAATTGCCTTTGTCTTAGTCTTAATAAAGCTAAGATGTTTTCTTTTTATTTGGCATGGTCTGATTTTGCTCCATTTGTCAAAATCAAACAAAATTAGGGCTTCGAATTCACCAATTTTGTCATTCGAAACTTGATTTGATCATATCCAATTCCCCAACATATGGTTAATACAATGAAGTAGTTTTGAATCAACTAATTTTGTTTCGAACAAACAGTCTATATTTTCCAAAATATGGAAGCCTTTTTCAAGGACTGCACTGTTTTATTCTAAAAAGTGATTGTATACTACTAAACCAACTATTGGTTTTAAACCTAGAACAAACAAATTCTAACCATAAGGTATTTCAAATTTTGCTTCCAAGGATTTTACTCTCATCAAGAAACCTAAAAACAGGTCTTTAATCCTTTTAAAGTAAACAAACACCTAAGCATTCCTTCACCCCTAGGTGTGGAATGTGCTTCGAAGTCGACTTCTTGCCTTCGAATTCGTTTGTCACTTGATTTTGGCACCAAAACTTGGCTTCGAAGCCAAATATTTTATTTCGAAGCTAACATTAGTATTTGAGATACATTTCCCTCCATAACTATCAATATTGATGGAAACTTTTCGCACCTGTACCTTTAGTACTTCTTTATGAATTCCGCCCAGATAAAACGACTGGGTGTTTTTTCAGACAAAAAGGTTTAAAAACCCTTTTATTTTGTGCTCCCAATCCACTTGGTCGTCTAACACACAAACCCTTCATCTTCTGCTGGCTTTCTTTTTCCCTTTACTCTCTTTCCTAACTACGTCTTCTGAGAAAACTCTCTATCAATGGCTTCTTCTTCCTTGAAAAAACCGGTTGTGGAGCGTGCGAGTCCATCTGTAGCCTTGAAAATGATCATTGATGAGGAGTGTGAGAAGTATAAGGCTGGTGAGAAAGTGCCATGGACGGACGCATCTTCATTCCTCGTCGCCATGAGCAACAGGAATATGTGCTTGGGCCCATTTTTAAGGAGATTCCCACTGAGCTTCTGTAACAAGCCCGCGAAGGGACCTCGCTACAGCTCGGACTCGATTTTGTGACATGGTTCTTAATCTTGAACCAAATAGTCCAAATCCGGCAAATCGTTTTGAGAAAACAGATTTTTGAAAGAAGTGCCAAATATGGACTGCTTTGCCAGATACAGAGTTGCCACCTAAATATTTCATTTTTGGGAAATTTAGGAAACCCTGACTCGTTTGCCTAAGGCCACGTGTCCGTCATCACCAAAGTTGCTCGGCTCGGGAACTTGGGTACGATTGGGGAAGGTCACTTCGTGAGCACCCCCGCTCGCCCGATCAAAGATCGGCCTCTACTAACCATGATATCGAGTTTTGAAAACCTTATGCATTCTTATTCTGGTTATTAGCCTAGATTTACTATGTGATGCGCACAGCATACAAGTATAGACCGGATCGCCTGAATTGGAACAAAACACTTCATATTTGTTTTTTTGAAAGATGGTTTGATGGTGCTACCCGCAAGTAGGCTAAGACGTGGATTTGCCACCCTCGGGTGGGCTTAGAAAACATGATTTTGCCACTATCTAGTAGGCTTAAAACAAACATTTAATGAATCGTTCCAATCCAAATAACCCAACCTCCACCCACAGGCATCCAAGCAGGTATATCACATAAGCAGTTAGCCTCATAGTAAGCATGCTATCATGGCAGTCACTCACACGCATGCAAGGATGCTAAAGCATAAACTCACCGAGTACTCCAAGCCAAAACAGAAACCGATTAGAAATCCATGCATGATCCTAATTATACAGAAATGCCTAATGCAACACATGCAAAAATGCAACTATAGCAGGCTCGGCTATTCTAAACATGGCATATGAGATGCAACAGCTATCATGTATTCAACTTGGAATTGAAATACAAATGCACTTAGTATGATGCGCCGAGCCCGGTGCATGCAAGACAGATGAATGAATGCAAACATGCTATCATACTCTATGCTAATTGAAATGTGCCCTAATCTAACCATCATATGCTGGTAAATAAAAGGAAAGAAAGACGTGGTGTTGGAAGACATACATCACACTCACGCACACTTATTACAACATTGCCCTCGCGCAGAGGGTCCGAAAGAATAATATACAGTCCCGAATAGTATAGTCCAAATGAGTAATACAGTCCAAAATATGTACAAATTCCTAATCAATTAACAAATTAACTAAGAAAATAATAAACTGGCATGCAAGCCAGGGACTGCCTTGACTCTTCTTCAGATGATGAATGATGCATATCCGGGTTGCCTTTACGCAGAAATCCACTGTGATGCCCCAATTAGCCTCTGTTTTGCAATGGTTTTTGGAAAGCGCGCCAAGCCCCGGAAGACTGCTGATTCTTGATTTGCTGCAACAGAGAACAGGAAAGGGGCATGACAATGTATTTTCACAAATGTATGCATGCCTCGATCCTCGTGCCACCAATCACGCATCTCGATGTATGATGGCCGAGGAGTCGAATTGCACACTTCAATATGGAATGAATGCACATGAAAACTCAACAAGACCTAACTCCATCATGGATGATCCGGAGTGTCGGTGACTGGGAAATTGAGGCACGTTCCGTCACTCGGAGTACGAAACGTACCTCGTTTCCCGTGCTCGAGCTAACTTATATTCCGAACACAATGCAATATGCATGACATGCATGAAATGCAACTAAGATACAACCTAACAGGCAAAATGCTATGAAATGGCATACACGATGCACGAGGTAACATGGCATACACAATGCGCTAACATACAACCTAGCATACACAATGCCATGAGATGAAATCGCATACACAATGCATAGTGGACTTACACTAATATAAGTGGACCTCAGCCACACTCACATGAGAGGCCATTAGATGAAAATGAGACACTCGAAATGCGTGCACACGTGCACGCAAACCGAAGACCGACCCTAAGGCACCGAATGCCACTCTAACAAGACACATGGCAAGACGTGGAATATGACATACTAGCATGCAAATTTAAGTAGCAAAAATTGATGCAAAACAGCCCCGAAACATGGCAAAAGTGCACCCGATGCATGAAATGAATCCCGAAACACAAAATTAGGCATACGGAATGACCTATGACTATGAAATGCATGCATTATTTGAACATGGAGTGTGAAGACAGAATCAAGACAGCCCAAAAATAAGCATATTTACAGTTCTAAGCAAGGCCAAACAGCGAGCGCAAATGGGGCTAAACTAGCATGCAAAAATGGCCCTAAAAGCAAGATAATGAAGCAAGTGACAGCTGCTGACCCTAAAAAGAGAAGGGCCCTTCTGCAATGTCAAAGAGGGACCCAAAATGTGGTACTTTACAGTTTACTACAAGCCACAAAAATAGACACAAGTATGGAAAAACTCTCATGCAAAAAGTGGGCCTAAAGGAGGACAAAGAAGTAAGTGATGCATGATGGCCCCAAACAGATGAATGTCCTTCAAAAAAGTTGAAGAGGAACCTAAAATATGACCTTTTACAGTTTATGATCAAACCCAAAACAGTGCACAAGCATGCTCAAAATACTATGCAAGATAAGGCCAAAAAGAGAGCTATAACACAAAGTATAAAAAGGATGCTTCAAACAGTAAAAGACCCTTAATAAAACATGAAGAGGGGGTCAAAATAAGGTCATTTATAGTTCGGACCAGAGTCCAAAAATAGAAGGAAGAGAGGCTAACAAATCATGCAAAAATGGGGCCAAAAGATGGATACAAAGGCAAGTGATAAATGGAGACCTCAAACAGTGATGAGCCCTTCAACAATGTTGAAGAAAAGCTCAAAATAAGCCACTTTACAGTTTATAACAGAGCTCAAAACAGTTTATACATAGGCCAAAAATACTACACAAGAAATAGGCATACAGGAGAGATATAGAGACAAGTGGTAGCTAGGGACCTTAAACAGGGAAGGACCCTTAAACAAACATGAAAAAGAACTCAAAATAATGCTATTTTAAGTTAGAGTCGGAGTCCAAAAATGCAAGCAAGAGAGGCTAATATATTGAGCAAAATAAGGCCAAAAAAGAGGAGAAATGTGCTTACCCTTGTAGACCAATTCTTTGACAACCTTTGGACCAAGTTTGGATGCTCCTAAGCTCTGAAAAATAGCTCCAAGTTGTTGGAATGGAGTATGGAGGCTTTGTGCAATGAGGTAGTGTAGAAATGGTGTAGGAGACTTAGGGTTTTGATGGTTCAAGTGTAGAGAGAAAGAGAGAGAGAGAGAGAGAGAGAGAGAGAGAGAGGCAATATGGGAACTCAAGACCAAAATTTCTAACCCCTAAACCAGGGCTGGAGGCTGGTTTATATAGGCAAAAGAGGGAGAGAAAGAGGGGGAAAAATGGGAGGGAAATGAATTCAAGTTTCCCCCCAAAAAAATGGCCTCCCGGATACAAAATCTGGGGGGAAAAGAGATGCATATTTGGACTGAACAGGGTGTAAGGAATCTGGCCGGCCAGCTATTGAGGTTGCAGGTGGCCGGTCGGCCCTCCCCATGGCCGGCCGGCCAAGGGTCAAAAGGGCCAAGTGTAATTACTGGCCGGCCACCACAGATTGGTGGCCTCCCATGTGTGCTCAACACAACCATGTGGTTAAAAAATGGAAACAGTGAACCAGGAGAGAGAACAACTCACTTTTCAAAGGAGTTCAAAAGGTTCAAATGGAATTACTGGCCGGCCACCAAATATTGGTGGCCTCCCAGATGTGTACATCACAAATATGGGGTTTAGGGTGCAAGAAAACGGCCCAAGGTTGGTCAACATTGGCTTTGAAGTGAGAGAAAACGGGCGACGGAGGGCGATAAAGGAATATAACTGGTTGCTGAAACAATTACTGGCCTCCCACCCTTCTATGACCTTCCTGGTGATGAAACAGAGGTCCCGGCCAAAAATGAACGCAAACCGATGCAAAATGAAGGTTCGGGGGCCGAAACGAGCAGTCCGAGGCCCCGAAAATCGACTGTTAGGCACCGGGAGTGGTGTTCGACCACGAAGTTGGTCTCTCAGACCACAGTGTCCCTCAAAAGGGGGAAATAAGATGCATGCCAAAAACCGGAGCAAACGGAGGTGGTTAGGCGATCCCGAACCGAGGCACTCGGCCTGACGGCTCCGAAAACCGGGCACCGGGCTCCGAAATGGGAAAAATGGCCTACGACCACGAAACGTAGCCTACAGCCACCGAGAGATGGTCTACGAGACCTCTCCCTCCCTTTGGGAAGAGAAAACAGAGAAAATAGGGCCTGGTTCGAAAATCGAGGCAAAGCACGAAAGAGTCCGGAAGTCCGGAGGCAAGGCTCGCAGCTAAGACTTTGAAACTTCAGAACGAGCACAATATGCAACATCACCAAGCGCTCAATCGGTGACGTCTGAGTCTTAAGGTCGGTCAAAAATGGGGTGTCTACAGTTGCCCCTCTTTGACAAAACTCCAAAGTCATAAGAATGACGGGAGTGAAAGTCAAAGCTCAGAGACGACCCATTTTTGACAAGGTCGAAGACTCGGACAAACAAACAAAATATAGATAAATAAATGGTTGTGCCCGCAGGCTGCCTACGTATCCTTTTGTAAGGAATCAAATCAGCGTAGTTTAGGGGCAGGATGCAAAATGATATGCAGGAAGATTTTGATAATTGGACTTATACGCTACGCGAAGCCGGTTTGAAAATTGGACTTATACGCTATGCGAAGCCGGTTTGAAGATTGTACTTATACGCTACGCGAAGCCGGTTTGATAATTGGACTTATACACTACGCAAAGCCGGTTTGAAAATTGGACTTATACGTTACGCGAAGCCGGTTTGAAGATTGGACTTATACGCTACGCGAAGCCGGTTTGATGATTGGACTTATATGCTACGCGAAGCCGGTTTGAAAATTGGACTTATACGCTATGCGAAGCCGGTTTGAAGATTGGACTTATACGCTACGCGAAGCCGATTTGAAGATTGGACTTATACGCTACGCGAAGCTGGTTTGAAAATTGGACTTATACGCTACGCGAAGCCGGTTTGAAGATTGGACTTATACGCTATGCGAAGCCGGTTTGATGATTGGACTTATACGCTACGCGAAGCCGGTTTGATGATTAAACTTATACGCTACGCGAAGCCGGTTTGAAAATTGGATTTATACGCTACGCGAAGCCGGTTTGAAGATTGGACTTATACGCTACGCGAAGCTGGTTTGATGATTGGACTTATACGCTACGCGAAGCCGGTTTGAAAATTGAACTTATACGCTACTGTAGACACCCCATTTTGACCGGCCCTAAGACTTGGGCACTTTCTTTTGACCACCCGCTGATGAAAATTGAAATGTGCTATTTTATGAATTTCTCAGCAAAAAAAAAAAAAAATCAAATTGAAACTTCAATCCCAAACCTCACCCATTTTGACTAAATTTGTAATTTGTAGTATTTTATAATATTTTATCATTTGGTGTGTGTACATGATTTTAGGTGTTTTTAAAACCAAAAACAAAACGAAAAAAAACAAAAAGAAAAAAAGAAGAAATACAAAAAAAAAATAGTGTGGTCAGGAGAATATCCTGTTTTTGGGTAGGATAATTATGTTTTATGAGTGGGTGGAGAATATTATATTTTTAGAAAAAAAGAAAAGAAAAGAGAAAGCATTTATTTTGAAAACAAGAAAGGAAGTGGAGAACGTGGGGGGGAGGGTATGATCAAGGAAGATGATGGTGTTTGTTTTGGTGGGGAGAGGAATATTTTGTTGACAGAAAAGAAGATTTGTGAGCCATGTGAAATAAAGGGGAGAGGGAGTGGGTGAATAAAATAAGGAGGGAGAGAGCATTTTTGGAAAAAGAAAAAAAGATACACACATACATCTCACCCACCCCTCTCCAGGAGGAAGCCCGGATAAAAAACCATGAAAACCCATCTATTTCTCTTGGAGGGGGGGTGAGGGAGAGAAAGGGGAGAGAAAGGTAAGGAAGAGGAGAGACACCACCAATCCAGCCACCATTTACACAACACACCCAGCACACACACACACAGATACACGGGTTAGGGGGGACAGCCACACACATCTCTCCCTCTCTCTCTCGGCTTGGAGAGAGGAAGAAGAGAGACACCACCAACCCAGCCACCATTCACATAACACACCCAGCACACACACACACAGACACACGGGTTAGGGGGAGGAAAACACATACCCTCACACGGCACTCTCTCTCTCTAGAGACCCATGCACACACACACTGATCTCAACACACACCCACACACCCACACACGACACTCTCTCTCTAGAGACCCATGCACACACACACTGATCTCAACACACACCCACACACAGCAGCTGACCACACACTCTCAACACACACAGACCCAACACCCATGAGACTGATACACATACACGGCAGCACAGACACAACACACATAAGCTCTTTCTCTCTCTCTCTCTCTCTCTCTCTCTCTTGACAGGTACAACTCCGGGGTTTTAAAGAAGAGATAGTCACTCTTTCTCTCTCTACACTCTCAGGAAATTTGCACATCATCCAATAGTGATTTCCCAATAAGCCATGCTAGTCAGATTTCAAATCCGTTCCTTGGTTTGCCGCTTGAATCTAGAAAATGTGAATCGTGCGATGTTGCGGAACCCGGGACATGCGAAAAGGAGTGACATGTGCCAGTGATGAAGTTGTTTATTTTATTTTTATTTTGAGTGTTGTGAGATTTTATTTTATTTTATTATTCCCTCATCTCTCCCTCATTCGGATCTGTAATAATTCAAGTATTGTAATAATTCCCTCACCCCGCTTCTTTCTATCCCATTCTTTTATCGCTTTCCCTAACTGTGTGTATGTATATATCTGACATGCCATGCATATCCATGCTTTACATTTATGTCTCATGCATTAAGATTCGGCTACATTTACATGTGTGGATTTAATCAATTCTTCTGTAATTTTGTGTGCTATCTCATGTTATTGAGATGATTCACATGTCATATTTTAGAAGTCGAATCTTTAGTGCATCTCATGAGTGAATTGCATTAGGATTCTGTATATAAGATCATGCATATTTTACTAACTTTGTTTTATAGCTGTTCGAGGGACGTCGGTCAATCTGTGAGTTTTTATGCTTTAGCATCCCATTTGTGTGTGATTTTCTTATTATGTTTAGCATCCTACCATGAGGCTAATTGATTAAATGATAAACTGTTTGAATGCCTGTGGATGAAGGCTTGTTGCCTGAATTGGAATGATTCAACGACTGTACGTTTTAAGCCCACTGTGTAGTGGCAAATTTACAAACTTTAAGTCCACTCTGTCAAGTGGCAAATTCATACCCTTTTCGAAAAACAAACATGAAGTTGAATTGTTCCAATTTGAGCAAACTAGTCTATACTTGTATGCTTCACATAGTAAATTTTAAGATTTACTAAAATAATCAGAAGATAAACATATAAAGAAAATAAAAGTCATATCATGGTTTAGTAGAGGTCGATCTTTTGATCGGGTGAGCGGGGGTGCTCATTATTGACCTTCCCCTCTCATACCTAAGGTTCCGAGCCAAGCATCTTTGGTTACGACGAACAGTGGCCTTGGCATCGAGTCATGGGTTTCCTAATTTCCCAAAATATTAGGTGGCGACTCTGAGACCTGATGACGCAGTCTATTTTTGACAAAATTGCAATAAAATGGATTTTCAATAAAAGTTGCCAAATCTGGACTCTCATCTACGTTTCATATTGCACTCGTGAGACTCTAGATCAAAGAGATCTCGGGAGTCCGAACTGTTTAACGCTCGCGGGTACCCCCCGGGTATGTTACAGCTACGCGAAGCCGGTTTGAAGATTGGACTTATACGCTACGCGAAGCCGGTTTGATGATTGGACTTATACGCTACGCGAAGCCGGTTTGATGATTGGACTTATACGCTACGCGAAGCCGGTTTGAAAATTGGACTTATACGCTACGCGAAGCCGGTTTGAAGATTGGACTTATACGCTACGCGAAGCCGGTTTGATGATTGGACTTATACGCTACGCGAAGCCGATTTGATGATTGGACTTATACGCTACGCGAAGCCGGTTTGAAAATTGGACTTATACGCTACGCGAAGCCGGTTTGAAGATTGGACTTATACGCTACGTGAAGCCGGTTTAAAGATTGGACTTATACGCTACACGAAGCCGGTTTGAAAATTGGACTTATACGCTACGCGAAGCCGGTTTGAAAATTGGACTTATACGCTACGCGAAGTCGGTTTGAAGATTGGACTTATACGCTACGCGAAGCCGGTTTGATGATTGGACTTATACGCTACACGAAGCCGGTTTGAAAATTGGACTTATACGCTACGCGAACCCGGTTATCACTCATGATCATGCAAAGAGAGCTGTAATGAAACAATTATGCAAAATAAATGCAACATTTTAAGCGAATGCTAGGCAAACAAGTAAACTTGAGCCAAACTACGTCTCGTGCAGAAAGGATGTAAGAAAATTACTGCAATTCTCACTGCGAATACAGTGTGAATGTGTGATAGATACACAAAGCGAATGTGTGATAGATACACAAAGTGAAGCGAGTGTGATGGATACACTATATGAAGCGAAGTGTGATAGATACACTAGGTGGGTGTGTGATAGATACATAAAGTAGGCATAGTGTGATAGATACAAAGCGAGTTTGCGTGATTGATACACAAAGTAGGCATAGTGTGATAGATACAAAGCGAGTGTGTGATAGATACACTATATGAACAAAGTGTGATTGATACACTAAATGAATGAAGTGAGCAAAGTGTGATGGATACACAAAAGGCAAACACAAAGTGTGATAGACGCACAATAGGTGAACACGAAGTGTGATCGATGCACTAAGTGAACAAGTGTGATGGATACACTAAAGGTAAACACGAAATGTGATAGATGCACTTAGTGAACAAGTATGATTGATATACTGAAGGTGAACACGAAGTGTGATAGATGCACTTAGTGAACAAGTATGATTGATATACTAAATGTGTACATGAAGTGTGATAGATGCACTTAGTGAACAAGTATGATTGATATACTGAAGGTGAACACGAAGTGTGATAGATGCACTAAGTGAACAGAGTGTGATTGATACACTAAAAGCGAACACAAAGTGTGATAGATGCACTAAGTGAACAGAGTGTGATTGATACACTAAAAGTGAACACGAAGTGTGATAGATGCACTATGTGAGCAGAGTGTGATTGATACACTAAAAGTGAACACAAAGTGTGATAGATGCACTAAGTGAACAGAGTGTGATTGATACACTGAAAGTGAACACAAAGTGTGATAGATGCACTAAGTGAACAGAGTGTGATTGATACACTGAAAGCGAACACAAAGTGTGATAGATGCACTAAGTGAACAAGTATGATAGATATACTGAATGTGAACACGAAGTGTGATAGATGCACTTAGTGAACAAGTATGATAGATATACTGAATGTGAACACGAAGTGTGATAGATGCACTTAGTGAACAAGTATGATAGATATACTGAATGTGAACACGAAGTGTGATAGATGCACTTAGTGATCAAGTGTGATGGATACACTAAAGGTGAAGTGTGATTGATACACAAAAGTGAATATGTGCGTGATAGATACACAAAATGAGAAATGTGTGCGATAGATACAGAAAATGAGAATATGTTGTGATAAATACACAAAATGAGAATGTGTGATTGATACACAAAATGAGAATGTGTGATTGATACACTAAATGAGAATGTGTGATTGATACACTAAGTGAATGAAGTGTGATTGATACACTAAATAAATGAGGTGTGATTGATACACTAAATAAATGATCTCAAACGGAACTTCTTTGAATGAACCGTACATACAATATCGTGCATGAATGAGAAAGAAACTTCAGAGGCACAATGCAATACAATGCATGATGCAATAAACAAGCATAGCGGCGCTTTAGAAAGCACCTCATGGGGGGAGTGGCGATGAACCGTTCTACTCTGACAGGGATCTCCCCTCGTGCTCTTCGAACACTTACCTTCAACTCGCAGTACAAAGGTTCTGAAATACTGACAAGGGTTCTTCATGTAGAACACTTTGGATGCTGCCTTTCTTCCTGATCATATCCACAACTTTCCCTATTCTCCAACGGGGTGACAGACTAGGTTGGTTCAGTATCCAAAATTGAGGTGCATACACGCTATCTCAACCTATGGGGCTTCCATACAGATTTCAAGCCGAGGACACGCCCCTGGGTATTTAAACCAGACTTTAGTCCCGAAAATCCCGAACCTTTACGTTCTAGGCATCAGCCATTCGAACTCTAGTTTCCATCGTCGCAGTTGGTCTCCTAGGAACTCATTGCGAACACAGCCAAGATGACCCTGGCAAGGAACTGGTACTCAAAGAGAGCATTTCTGATTGCCATTCTGGCTTGAGGCAGACTTGATCTTGAGCTTGAGGTAGAGGCACACCCATACTTCGGAGCATTTGACAAGGCCTGACAAGGTGCATACGGAATGCGATCTCGGAGCTTACTAAAGTTGGAACAAACTCAGATGCCCGACATTTTCCTCTTTTGCTTTTGCTTTGCATTCCGGAACCATTATAGCTTCAGATAGGTCCTGGTTTCACTGTTCTCACATGACTTGGGTTGAACCCTGCGGTTTTATGAAAGAACAAATTCTGTTTTGCACAAATGTGGAGAATGGCACGGCACTCGGAGAACAAAACGATTTTATTTTTGAAATTGAGAGATGAGTTTTCGACCAGGTATTGAGCCTACAACTAAACACAGCAAAACGACTCAACAAGGAAATAAAATGCATACAACCTAGACACATCGAGTAACACTCGAAATGACTCAAAACAAGAATCGAGATAAAACAAAAAGACACGACACTCAGACGTGCACAGGGAGCCTGTTTCACCGGGTAGTGTTTCCCACCCTTTCTCATTTGTGATTCTCACATCACTCGGTCCTCAAGCTTTGTTTTTCTGAAAAAGCCCTTTTCTCACTTTTTCTCTCATCGCACATCTCTCTATTCTTCAATCTCTCATTTTTCAATCCCTCCCCTGGGTGGTTGATGGATAAGCATGAAGTTGTGGGCTCTTGCCCCTGGTATTCTACCAGATTCTCATTCTTTCGTTCACAGCTAGTAAATTCCTCTCATAGAAGGGTTGCGCTACAACTGGGTGTGTAGCAAATCTGCAGCTAACATCGGTTGATGATGCTTTGCTGGGGAGTTTGGACGTGATAAGATCTGTCCAGATGATGGAGTGGAATATCTTGCCCCATTCCAGTTCGTGCTTCACACTTAGCTTGATACCTCGTTGCTTGGAGGGTGAGAGAGCTTTCAACCATTTGTTGTGCCCTTTTCTGGCGAATACGGTGCCCTTTCCGGCAAGTAGAGTACCCTTTCTAGCAAGTATTTCGACAAAGGGAAAAAGACAGAACACCTGACTCAACGGTGCCTTTAGTTCATTATTTTGACCATTTTTTGTTTTGATTTTTCTACTAAAACAATTTTAACCAAAATGAGAGTTAGATTAACGCGCTTGTTTGATTTTCTGATTCAAAATCATGCAAGTTAGGTTATGAGCACTGAAAATTTTCCTTTTTTGGGTCCAGGAAAAGGGTCCAGTTTTGAAAAAAAAAATGGAATAGTTTTTTAGAGAAAATCAGTCAACCTCAGTAAAAATTCTCAAAAATTGTTTTTGCAAACGACCACTGCTCAAAGAGCGCGGAACTTACTCTTGAGATGCGCAATCTCAGATCCGAAGGAAAATTGCCCCTTGCTCAAAGGGAGCTGCATGGCAACGGAAAGTTGCCCCTTGTTTGAACGGCACCGCAGCGCATTGAATGGCAACGGAAAGTTGCCCCTTGTTTGAATGGCACTGCAGCGCATTGTAGTCAGTCCTCGGAGCGATGATTACAACCGAACTCTTGGATACAGAGAAGGCAAAGATGATCAAAACCATTACATGGACACAATTGATTTGGAGGTGTTTATGGCTGGACTTCAGAATGAAGTTGCCTACGTATCCCAAAGATGGGAATCAAGCCTTACGTAGTTCGGGGTTAAGGTACACTCGGGCATTTAACCTCTCATTTTATGCTCTAACTTTTGCCAAGGCGCCCGTTGCAGGTTTTCAACCTTGCGAGCTGTGTTCTTCTTTTCTTTTTATTTTTATTTCTTTTCTTCTTTTCTTTTTTTCTTTTCTTCTTTTTTTGTTTTCTCTTTCTGTTTTCTCTTTCTTTCTTTTTTTTTTTTTACTATCTTTTTCTTGCTCTAACTTTTGCCTAGGTCGCCCTTCCAGGTTTTCAGCCCAGTGAACCTCTCAAAGGGTAAAAGTGTAGCTTGGTCCATGCCAAATGGTTGTAAGGTTTTGAGGCCATCCGTATCCAAGAGAGTGGCTGTTGATTTGCAAGAGGACTCATCTTCGGTTCTTCGAACACATCGGACATTTTTCGCCCCTAGTTCGAAGGGTACTTTTGTTCTAGCTTTGCAAGCTTCTTCTGATGAGGTCTAACCTTTTTTATCTAACTTTGGTGCCTCTTATTCGAGGGCTGCTTCAAATCTGGCCACACAGGCCTTACATTGTGGTCGACCGTTGAACATTCTGAATGCGAGTTCAAGGTTTGAAAGCAAGGAGTCGAGTCTCGAGGCTGAGAGCGATCCTAAGCTGTACAATCTCAAGAGTGATTCCACACAGGTCTTCGTAAGACGGCGCAAAATATTTTTTGAAAGTTTTTAAGAAAGCGACTAATCGCTCGCGCGGAAGACAATGTGGGACCAATCTGGATCAAGCCAGGATCCTTCTCAGTACTCACATTAACAAGCATGATTTCAGTCATTAAGGGCTTAGCATGCCTCTCTTTCTCTCAGTTTGATCAAAGTTTTGCAAATCCCGAGAAATTCCTCCCTCTTTGTTTTTACCACAGTGTTCAAAAAGTTTTGAAAAACTCAGGTCATTACAATGACTTCAAGGTACAAGAGAGCAGGTGGAATGCACTACCATTTCATTCAAATCCCGGCACAACTAGCACACGGCAGAAGCAAATGCGAGAGCGTGAAAATCACTACTATTTCATTCAAAATCTGTTGGCACAACTGGCTCCCTGGCAAAAACAGACTCAAAAGAAAACGAAGAGACAAACGCAAAACAAAATGGTGATGCCCGAGGTAACACCCTCGGAATCACCCGACCTTTTGTACAATAGGACTGACTCGATACAACAAGACAGACCCTTAATAAAAAAGACTGACTCAAGACAAAGAGACAGACTCAAAACAAAATTACAAAAATGACTCAACACCCAAGTCAGAAACTTCAAAACTAGCATTCGCAAATGCTCAAAACAGTGCGTGCCATTCCCACGTCTGGAGTAAACTGAGTGTCGCCCGCAGGTGGTTCATCCCTCGAGCACATAGTCACCTTATCCCCCACAAGTTCACTAATCAAGTGCCGATAGACTTTGTAGGACCTGGTGCAGCAATGACCCCGTTGTCAAATAGATCTTGTACATCATGGCGCAGACGAAAGCAACTGTCGGTGTCATGACCGGTTTGCTGATGGTAGGCACAGTATTTAGTCTGGTCATGCTTTGCAGGGATAGGATCGGGTAGGGGCCGTTGTTCCAACGGTTTCAGATGTCCTTTCCGGAGTAAGACTTCTAGAGCCTTTGACAAAGGCATATGAAGTGGAGTGAAAACCCTCTTGACTCGGGGTGGATATTTGGCCGTCTGTGAGCTACTTCCGGACGCACCGGTGAATGGAGTAGCCCTTTTTGATGTGGTGGTGGTGACCATGCCCACTTCAGAAGATCTTGCAGTTGCATCACCGCTGGTGGTCGCATTCGAATTGCGGGAAAACGCCCGCCTAGGCTGCTCTTTCTCCTGGTCAATAAGGCCCAGCTTCATGGCATCCTCGATCTGTACTCCTATCTCATGCAAATCTGAAAAGGTAGGGAAGGGGAGCACGATCATTTTCTGCATTAGTTTGGGCTGGAGGTTGCGTACAACCATCCGTATTTGATCCTTATTCGTTGGCCTAATGGTCATCATTGAGGCCTTGGCCCTCCAGCGGGTTACAAAGTCAGAGAAGCCCTCTTTCGACTCTTGCCTGGTCGTCTCGAGATCACGGGTTGTGATCTCAATCTGGGTATTGTATGAATATTGTGCGACGAAGGCCTCGGCCATCTCCTCCCAGCTTCGTTTCACTGAATCCTCTAATTTGGCGTACCAGATGGCCGCAATGCCCGACAGGGTCCTACCAAAAAGGGAGAGCTTCTGTAATCTTGTCAAGCCCATGAGGCGCAGAATATCTGAAAACAAACTCAGGTGGACCATGGGATCTCCAGACCCGTCAAAACGGTCGATGTGAGGCATCTTGAACCTGACCGGCAATGTCACCACTGAATCAGTATACCCATCTCCAATGTCCGGGATGGAGTTGACTCCCTGAGATTTCTTAAACATCTTCTCAAGTTTGCCCAATTTCAACGCTGTAGGGTCGACCTCAAACTCGAAGGGAGAGTCCGGTAGATTGGTAGGTGCTTTGGATAGCTGGGGTAAAATTGGGGGCGGAGCAGGCCCTACTGGAATGTCCGTACCTTCCTGGACATTTGGCATCTCCCCAGGTGCTGGAGCTCCTGCTGGGGGAGGAACTTGTTGCGAAGCAGATGCACCGCTTTGCTGTTGCAGCCTGGTGATGAGCTCAGCCTGCTGAGCCATGATTGCAACCTGCTGCTTGGAAAATTCTGCTTGCGGACAACATCTTGCTGCATGAGTTTCGTAGTTTCCTGCATTTGATGCATCATTGCCTCCATCCCTGATATATTCTGCTGATCCATCTGACTGACCGGTAGATCTATCTCTATGGCAACAATTGAGACCTCAGTCCGACTGTTAAGGGTCACTGATTTGGTAACTGCTGAACTGGTGATCTGTGCTTGACTAGCCCTTTTACCCTGTTTCTGACGAAGGAACACTGATTTGCCCTTAAATTGAATCTTTGACCTAACAAAGTCTATCAGCACGCGTCCAATGAACCTGGGGGATATCAGAGCCTTCTGAAGCTATGGTTCCAAGACTACCTAGCAAAAGGGAAAACAGAGAGCATCTCAGCCTGATTTCACGATAACCCATATGAGCCGAGCTGAATGACTGTGCCCTTACAAAATTCCGCCCATAAACTGATACCTTCAGGTAAACTGAATCCCAAAATTCTGAATTAGTGCCCGCAGGCCTGATGCCCAAACTTGCAAACTGATACATGCATTCCTGTAGAGATGCACTCTAAAAGCACATAACAAGCAAGTGAGAGCCAAAACAGCTATATGGAGGGGTTAGGGTTTCCCTGTCCTATTTTGTCAGGAGCTAGGGTTTCACTACGCACGCAGTGGCTTCAAACAACCTATATCGAGTAAGCAACCTGTCCTAGTTTGGAATGGTCACTACGGATTTCGATATGCACTAGGTCGAATGGTCAAAAAGGGTGCCCCGGTAAAACCGGGGTTTGTGTTCCCATAATGGCAGAGCCCACAACCAGTCAGCCTTATGGTCGTGCCTTGACAAGACAAGCCTCCGGCAAACTGTTCAGGAATAGCAGATGGCAAACAAGGTGTCCTAGGCGCACCAATGCAAATGCAATGCAAAGAAACACACAAGTGTAGTCAAAACCAGATATCAAGAGTTTGAGTCAAGTTCTCTAAATCCCCAGCGGAGTCGCCAGAAACTGTAACAAGCCCGCGGGGGGACCTCGCTACAGCTCGGACTTTATTTTGTGTCACGGTTCTTAATCTTGAACCAAAGAGTCCAAATCCGGCAAATCGTTTTGAGAAAACAGATTTTTGAAAGAAGTGCCAAACATGGACTGCTTTGCCAGATATAGAGTCGCCACCTAAATATTTTATTTTTGGGAAATTTAGGAAACCCTGACTCGTTTGCCTAAGGCCACGTGTCCGTCATTACCAAAGTTGCCTCGGCTCGGGAACTTGGGTATGATTGGGGAAGGTCACTTCATGAGCACCCCCGCTCGCCCGATCAAAGATCGGCCTCTACTAACCATGATATCGAGTTTTGAAAACCTTATGCATTCTTATTCTGGTTATTAGCCTAGATTTACTATGTGATGCGCACAACATACAAGTATAGACCAGATCGCCTGAATTGGAACAAAACACTTCATGTTTGATTTTTTGAAAGATGGTTCGATGGTGCTACCCGCAAGTAGGCTAAGATGTGGATTTGCCACCCTCGGGTGGGCTTAGAAAACATGATTTTGCCACTATCTAGTAGGCTTAAAACAAACATTTGATGAATCGTTCCAATCCAAATAACCCAACCTCCACCCACAGGCATCCAAGCAAGTATATCACATAAGCAGTTAGCCTCATGGTAAGCATGCTATCATGGCAGTCACTCACACGCATGCAAGGATGCTAAAGCATAAAACTCACCGAGTACTCCAAGCCAAAACAGAAACCGATTAGAAATCCATGCATGATCCTAACTATACAGAAATGCCTAATGCAACACATGCAAAAATGCAACTATAGCAGGCTCGGCTATTCTAAACATGGCATATGAGATGCAACAGCTATCATGTATTCAACTTGGAATTGAAATACAAATGCAGTTAGTATGATGCGCCGAGCCCGGTGCATGCAAGACAGATGAATGAATGCAAACATGCTATCATACTGTATGCTAATTGAAACATGCCCTAATCTAACCATCATAAGCTGGTAAATAAAAAGGAAGAAAGACGTGGGGTTGGAAGACATACATCACACTCACGCACACTTATTACAACATTGCCCTCGCGCAAAGGGTCCGAAAGAATAATATACAGTCCTGAATAGTACAGTCCAAATGAGTAATACAGTCCAAAATATGTACAAATTCCTAATTAATTAACAAATTAACTAAGAAAACAATAAACTGGCATGCAAGCCAGGGACTGCCTTGACTCTTCTTCAGATGATGAATGATGCATATCTGGGTTGCCTTTGCGTGGAAATCCACTGTGATGCCCCAATTAGCCTCTGTTTTGCAATGGTTTTTGGAAAGCGCGCCAAGCCCCGGAAGACTGCTGATTCTTGATTTGCTGCAACAGAGAACAGGAAAGGGGCATGGCAATGTATTTTCACAAATGTATGCATGCCTCGATCCTCGTGCCACCAATCACGCATCTCGATGCATGATGGCCGAGGAGTCGAATTGCACAATTCAATATGGAATGAATGCACATGAAAACTCAACAAGACCTAACTCCATCATGGATGATCCGGAGTGTCGGTGACTGGGAAATTGAGGCACGTTCCGTCACTCGGAGTACGAAACGTACCTCGTTTCCCGTGCTCGGACTAACTTCTATTCCGAACACAATGCAATATGCATGACATGCATGAAATGCAACTAAGATACAACCTAACAGGCAAAATGCTATGAAATAGCATACACGATGCACGAGGTAACATGGCATACACAATGCGCTAACATACAACCTAGCATACACAATGCCATGAGATGAAATCGCATACACAATGCATAGTGGACTTACACTAATATAAGTGGACCTCAGCCACACTCACATGAGAGGCCATTAGATGAAAATGAGACACTCGAAATGCGTGCACACGTGCACGCAAACCGAGGACCGACCCTAAGGCACCGAATGCCGCTCTAACACGACACATGGCAAGACGTGGAATATGACATACTAGCATGCAAATTTAAGTAGCAAAAATTGATGCAAAACAGCCCTGAAACATGGCAAAAGTGCACCCGATGCATGAAATGAATCCCGAAACACGAAATTAGGCATACAGAATGACCTATGACTATGCAATGCATGCATTATTTGAACATGGAGTGTGAAGACAGAATCAAGACAGCCCAAAAATAAGCATATTTACAGTTCTAATCAAGGCCAAACAGCGATCGCAAATGGGGCTAAACTAGCATGCAAAAATGGCCCTGAAAGCAAGATAATGAAGCAAGTGACAGCTGCTGACCCTAAAAAGAGAAGGGCCCTTCTGTAATGTCAAAGAGGGACCCAAAATGTGGTACTTTACAGTTTACTGCAAGCCACAAAAACAGACACAAGTATGGCAAAACTCTCATGCAAAAAGTGGGCCTAAAGGAGGACAAAGAAGTAAGTGATGCATGATGGCCCCAAACAGATGAATGTCCTTCAAAAAAGTTGAAGAGGGACCTAAAATATGACCTTTTACAGTTTATGATCAAATCCAAAACAGTGCACAAGCATGCTCAAAATACTATGCAAGATAAGGCCAAAAAGAGAGCTATAACACAAAGTATAAAAATGATGCTTCAAACAGTAAAAGACCCTTAATGAAACATGAACATGGGGTCAAAATAAGGCCATTTATAGTTCGTACCAGAGTCTAAAAATAGAAGCATAAGAGGCTAACAAATCATGCAAAAATGGGGCCAAAAGATGGATACAAAGGCAAGTGATAAATGGAGAACTCAAACAGTGATGAGCCCTTCAACAACGTTGAATAAGGGCTCAAAATAAGCCACTTTACAGTTTATAATAGAGGTCAAAACAGTTTATACATAGGCCAAAAATACTACACAAGAAATAGGCATATAGGAGAGGTAAAGAGACAAGTGGTAGCTAGGGACCTTAAACAGGGAAGGACCCTTAAAAAAACATGAAAAAGACCTCAAAATAATGCTATTTTCAGTTAGGGTCGGAGTCCAAAAATGCAAGCAAGAGAGGCTAATATATTGAGCAAAATAAGGCCAAAAAATAGGAGAAATGTGCTTACCCTTGTAGACCAATTCCTTGACAACCTTTGGACCAAGTTTGGATGCTCCTAAGCTCTGAAAAACAGCTCCAAGTTGTTGGAATGGAGTATGGAGGCTTTGTGCAATGAGGTAGTGTAGAAATAGTGTAGGAGACTTAGGGTTTTGATGGTTGAAGTGTAGAGAGAGAGAGAGAGAGAGAGAGAGAGGCAATATAGGAACTCAAGACCAAAATTTCTAACCCCTAAACCAGGGCTGGAGGCTGGTTTATATAGGCAAAAGAGGGAGAGAAAGAGGGGGAAAAATGGGGGGGAAATGAATTCAAGTTTCCTCCCCAAAAAAATGGCCCCCCGGATACAAAATCTAGAGGGAAAAGAGATGCATATTTGGACTGAACAGGGTGTAAGGAATCTGGCCGGCCAGCTATTGAGGTTGCAGGTGGCCGGCCGGCCCTCCCCATGGCTAGCCGGCCAAGGGTCAAAAGGGCCAAGTGCAATTACAGGCCGGCCACCACAGATTGGTGGCCTCCCATGTGTGCTCAACACAGCCATGTGGTTAAAAAATGGAAACAGTGAACCAGGAGAGAGAACAACCCACTTTTCAAAGGGGTTCAAAAGGTTCAAATGGAATTACTGGCCGGCCACCAAATATTGGTGGCCTCCCAGATGTGTACATCACAAATATGGGGTTTAGGGTACAAGAAAACGGCCCAAGAGTGGTCAACATTGGCTTTGAAGTGAGAGAAAACGGGCGACGGAGGGCGATGAAGGAATATAACTGGTTGCTGAAACAATTACTGGCCTCCCACCCTTCTATGACCTTCCTGGTGATGAAACAGAGGTCCCTGCCAAAAATGAACGCAAACCGATGCAAAATGAAAGTTCGAGGGCCGAAACGCGCAGTCCGAGGCCCCGAAAATCGACTGTTAGGCACCGGGAGTGGTGTTCGACCACGAAGTTGATCTCTCGGACCACAGTGTCCCTCAAAAGGGAGGAAATAAGATGCATGCCAAAAATCGGAGCAAACGGAGGTGGTTAGGCGGTCCCGAACCGAGGCACTCGGCCTGACGGCTCCGAAAACCGGACACCGGGCTCCGAAATTGGAAAAATGGCCTACGACCACGAAACGTAGCCTACGGCCACCGAGAGATGGTCTACGAGGCCTCTCCTTCCCTTCGGGAAGAGAAAACAGAGAAAATAGGGCCTGGTTCAAAAATCGAGGCAAAGCACGAAAGAGTTCGGAAGTTCGGAGGCAAGGCTCGCATCTAAGACTTTGAAACTTCAGAACGAGCACAATATGCAACATCACCAAGAGCTCAATCGGTGACGTCTGAGTCTTAAGGTCGGTCAAAAATGGGTTGTCTACAGCTTCCAGCTCTGTACCCACGTTTAGAAGATCATTATCTCCTTTACGAAGGTGGTCTTGATTGGGGAAGCTGGAGGATGAACCGACCCTGTCGCTGCTGGCCCATAGTGAGACCAAAGTGGGAGGAATAGTATGATCGGGTCGTCCCTGATAGGACACGAGACCTTCAGGAGCTCTGCCTCTTCAACGCCCTCAAATTATCCAGGTTTACCATTTCGAATGACCCTTTTTTAATACCTGCTGCCCTTTGTTTTTGGAATTCTGTTTTTAATTTCTTTCAATTCAGATGTGGGATGATGGCTCCTACTGTCCTTGACATCTGCCATCTGTTAGGATTATCCCCTACTGGTACCCCCATTGGTCCAGACTATCCTGATCTCAAAATCCCTTTTTTTCTTCCCTCTCTGAACTCATCCTATAATGACTTTGTCAAGGCTGAGAATAAAAGATAGGACCCTGTGACTGATAGGGAATTTTTCTCTTTTATATTGTATTGGCTTTGCAAGTTCCTTTTCTCAGAGGATCATGCTTGAATTTGTCCCTCTTGTAAAAGCCCTTATTTTACAAAGAAAGGTAGCCTTAGCTCCATACGTTCTAGGTTATGTTTATAGAGCTTGTTCCCCTTTTTTGTGCAAAACCCTTGGATGCCAATCAGGGAGGCTCATTTTGGATACTTCAAATTTGGCTTTTCGCATATTTCACCGAGTTGTAGTCTAAATGTCTAAGGTTTTTGGAGCCAAATCCTACCACTCATGGCATGAAATTAGCCAATGTTTCACTCTATCCTTCTAACTTTGCTTTTTACTTTTCTTTCTTCCACCAACTTCCAGCTTCCCCTTCTTCGCATTGCTTCTGTCCCTTCGAACCTAACAATATTGGCCTATCTTGGTTGAAGACCTTTTTGAGTGATAGGTCCTGTTCCACACCCCAACACAAAAACATATGGGCCTCTATTCTGATTCCTAGAGAATTATTCATTGGGACTATGAACCCCAGAGCTTACAAATGCATCGCTGAGCCCTATTTTCCTGCCCAATTTGCTAGGCAATTTGGATTTTCGCAAGGGGTCCTAATACCTCTTTGCAGTCAGACCAATTTAAGTCTTACCAACAGGGACCTGAAGGTTCAAAGATCTAGATTGGAAGAAGCAACTTCCAAATTTATCTAGGATTTCATTGAGTTTGAGTACTTCCCCTTTATACCTCAAAGCAACATACTGAAAAGGTGCTAGAACTGGTGGATGGCCAATATGGAGGTACACTTGGCCATTCCTCCTCAAGATCTGTTAATGGTACTGGATGTACCTCAAGCCAAGTCCAAAGGAACTGGAGCTGTTACCTCCTCCACTACTCATGTTACCTCAGCTCCTACGCCTGCCACTACAAAGTCTGTTCCTGCTGCCTCAACTCCTCCTAGAGTTACTCAAGCTGCCTCGAAGAAAGGTACGTACTCCTGTTTCTTTTCTCTTCTCCTCCTTTATGATGCCCTTGTCCTTACTTATAACTCTTTTTTTGGTGTAGGTGGCGCGGGTGCCTTACAAGGAGATTCTCCCCAAAAGGTTCAAGCTTTAAATCTTCTCAGAAGCAAACAACAACAACAAAGGAAAAGAAAGCTCTTACTTGACCCTGAAGAGGAGGTACCTGAGGTTCATGTGGAAGTAGAAAAAGAAGAGACAGAAAAACAGTAGGAGACACCCTTAAAAAGAAGAAGGAAAATGACTGTCTCTCTTTCTGATTTCACTGGAGACCCTGTTCATGAAGCATCTACTAAAGCAATAGGGGTAGAACATTCCAAAAAGTTTATTGTATTTTAGAGGGCTAAGAAGAGGAGGCAACAGCAAATACTAAGGGATGAAGCTGTTGTTGCTAATGAACTCCAAAAAGAAGCTGCAAGAAAACAACAAACTGCTGAACATTATACCCTTCACAGCTCTCCAATCATTGCCACTACTTCTGGAACCATCAATTTCCTTTGTGCCTATATTTTCTTTTTTTTCAAATTCTTGATACTGAGACCTAACATTACTTTGTGTTTCTTCATTTGTAGCAATAGCTACTCTGTCTTCTCCTTCAATAAGGACTCCTTCAATTTCATCTGAAGTTGAAATACCTCGAACTATGGAGCCAATTCAAGCAATATTCTCACTTCCTAGTTCTACATTTTCCATACCTTTCTTGAGGCAAAGCATTCCTGCAGCCTTCTCTTTCGGCTTAACTCTATACTTTCCTTTTCTATCCTTCAGCTCTACCCAATTTATTCTTTCTTCAAGCCTTACTGCTCCTTCCCTTCCTGAGGAAATTCAAGCTATTACTTCATCTCCAGTGATAGTAGATTTCTATAGAGAAGACATTGGCAGCTCACCAGTTCTTTGTCCACTATCCCTACCTAGCTCCAGTCCTTCTTCTCTTGACTTGTTGGTAGCTAAGACTATCGAAATTGCTAGGGATACTTCATCTTCCTCTCCTATCCTATGCAGCCATCTTTTCCTCTTATCAGAGCCATTTCTACATCAACCATGTCAGCAGAAGAAGTGGACATTTTTGAGGCTAGACTAGCTAGCCTTTTTGACATGCTGTCCACCATTTTAACAACTAGCAATGAAACTGAGCCATTAGTCCTAGCTGATTCTCTTTTAGAAATCTTTGAGAGCTCTTCCTCCACCAATAGGACTTTCTTGCCTTCATTGGACTTGGACAATTGTTTGGAAATGCTGACATCCTTCTCGAGGCTCCCCTTCGAAGCCTTGCAAAGGCCTATTATTAAGAATGGCTTCCTCCAATGCTACAAAGTTGTTAAGGAATCCATTATGACTATTTCAAGTCGTTTATCTTAGGCGGCAGCCACCATTGACTTTTATATCAACATCTGCCATGTTGCCAAGGATGTAGAAGAGAAATTGCTGAGAGACCAGAGTTTTGTTTCCCAAATTCATGCTGAAGTGTCAAAATTGAAAGAATAACATTCCTCTGTCTCCCAATTTCGAGCTCAACTATTGGAGAAGAAAGTTTAGCTTGAAAAAGAGTTATGAGCAGTCAACTAGGCTTTAGATTGAACTGCCACCAAGCTGCAGATCACTAACCAAGGTCTGGCCGATCGAAAACAGGAGATAACTACAGCCATTCAGTTGTTTCCATCTCTTAAGAGTAGAGAGTCTATTGTAAAGGAACAGCTAAAACATTGTACTGACTTTTGGGCGACTATATGGCTGTATGTATTCAACTCATTATGAAATAAAATCTTTATTTATTATTTGAGTGTTTGCATGTTCTTTTCACTTAGCACTTATTACATTCCTTGTGTTTCCCACACGGTTGGATAATAAGGCTTAAAATATTTGCCATTAATCTTCTTGGGGTGTACATATCCATTCAAAATTTTCAAATGATATGCTCCCAAAGGTAATACTCAGTGAATTTGATATGGTCCTTCCCAGTTAGGTGACCATTTGTCAAACTTGTGACTTTTAATCCCTATTGGGAGTATTGTCTTCCATACCAAATCACCTTCATCAAAGCTAATGTGCTTGACCTTTTTATTATAGTTTTTGGCTGCTTTCTTCTTTTGGAAAAAAATGCTATTTAATGCCAAAATTTTAGCTTCATCTACGTTCTCTAATTCCAAGCACATACTCTGATGGTACTGCTCGGGAACTAACTAGTCCTGGTCTCTCACCCTTAAGGACTTGATGTTAATTTCTACAGGTAACACTGCATCATGCCCATATACTAAGGCATAAGGAGTAACTCCTGTACTTGATCTTGGAGAAGTCCTGTAAGCCCATAACACATCCAACAGTAAGTTATGCCAATCCCTGGGATTGTTCTCCATAACTTTCTGTATTCCTTTCTTCAAAGATTTATTAGATGATTCTGCCTGACCATTGGCTTGTGCATAATAGGGGGTAAAATTAACAAAGCTAATTCTAAACTCTACCGCAAAAGACTTTACCATCTTCCTATCAAATACAGTCCCATTGTTAACAATTATAGTCTGTGGGATACCAAATCTGTGGATCAGATCTTTAATGAATCCAATAACTTCGGTCTGGTTTACAGCCTTATAGGGCTTAACTTCGACCCACTTAGTGAAGTAATCTGTGGCCACTAAGATGAAACAATGATACTTCGCAGAGGGTGGGTGTATTTTCCCTATCATATCCATAGCCCATTCTCTAAATGGCCAAGGCTTCACAACTGCATGCAGATCAATTATGGGAACATGCCTTATTATGCCATGCGTTTGGCATGCCTAGCAACCTCTAGCATATTCTATGCAATCTTTAAGGATGGTTGGCTAATAGTAGGAATGTCTTCGAAGGAGTCATCTCATTTTCACACCAGGCTGATGAGCACCACAGATACCTTCATGAACCTCAGTCATGGCTGTGAATGCTTCTTTTAGACCTAAACACTCCAATAATAACCCGTCTGCCCCCCTTTTGTAGAGAGCATTGCCATACATTATGTATTGCATAGATTGCAATTTGATTTTTCTGCTGGCTTTCGAAGATGGGCCAGCTAGATACTGCATTATTGGATGCCCCCAATCTTGTTCTTGTAAGTCATTATGATTGACTTTTAAGACCACATTCCTTTTATTTAAAGGTGGTATTACTTTTTGATATGTTGTTTGGCTTATGTTCATTTGAGTGTTATTCATTCTCTTGAAATTTGAAGCTTTCTGAGCCACATCATTAGCTTTATTATTCAAGAATCTTGGGATATAAGTTATATTTGCTATCTAAAATTGAGAAAGCAAATGTAATGCAACAACATAGTATGGCAACATGCTTACACTTTGACACTTGAAAATTCCTTTCACTTGGTTAATCACCAATTGAGAATCTCTAAATATATCAACTGCATGACCTTGTAATCCAATAAGTATTTCCAGTCCCATTATTAAACCTTTATATTCAGCTTGATTATTGGAACAAGTAATTTCATCCACTTCGAAACCATGTGTGGTTTATACCCCTTGTGGTGATTTAATCACCACATAAATTGCAGTTAAGCCATTGGCTTTTCATCCATTGAACCACATTTGCCATGGTTCAACACTAACCATACCAAGTTCCATTATCTCTTGGCTTTCTGTTTGACATGGATGGTCTGCCATGAAATTAGCTAAAACTTGTCCTTTTACTGCTTTTTGGGGGACATATTCTAGATGAAATTCCAATAAAGTTAGTGTCCATTTGCCAATTCTTCCTCTCAACATACGTCTAGATAACATATATTTAACCAAATCTGTGGTTGCAATTACCAAGACAGTTGTAGGCAAAAGTTAGTATCTTAATTTCATTGCAGCAAAATACAATACAAGGCACACCTTTTCTACAGCTGAATATTTACATTCACAAGAATTTAGAAACCTACTAAGGTAATAAACTGCTTGCTCTTTGCCTTCTTTATTGTCCTGGGCTAAGAAAACTCCCAGTGAATCTTTTGCCGCAGCTATATATAACTTCAAGGGCTTATCACCATTTGGTGGCATCAGTCCTGGAGGGTTGACCAAGTAAGCTTTGATTCCTTTGAAAGCAATTTGATGCTCTGCTGTCCACAGAAATTCTTCTTCATCTTTCAACCTTAAAAAGGAAGAAAATACTTTAGTTTTCCCTGCGGTATTAAAAATAAATCTTTGAAGAAAATTAACTTGTCCAAGGAATTTTTGTACTTCTTTCTTACTTGATGGAGGTTTGGCTTCAATAATAGCTTTGGCTTTGTTCTGATCAATCTGTATTCCCTTCTTGTGTACTACGTAGCCCAAGAAGTTTCCAACTGATACGCCAAAAGCACATTTGAGAGGGTTAAGTTTCAACTTGAACTTTCTTATTTTTTCAAAAGCTGCTTCCAAGTGAAACAAATGTTCCTCAATGGATTGGGACTTTACTACAATGTCATTAATGTAACACTCTAAATATCCTCCAATGAGATCATGAAAGATAGTGTTCATAGCCCTTTGATATGTAGCCCCAGCATTCTTCAGACCAAATGGTATTTTAACCCATTCGAAGGTGCTAATGTTCTCAGGACATCTGAATGCTGTCTTGTGGATATCCTCTTCTGTAATGCAGATTTGGTTATAACCAGAATGCCCATCCATCATTGATAAAATTTTATGCCATGCTGAATTGTCCACCAATAAATCTATTATGGGCATAGGATACTCATCTTTTGGAGTTGCTAGATTCAGGTTGCTGAAATCGATGTATACCCTCGTTTTACCATTCTTCTTAACTACAAGCACAATATTGGATAGCCATTCAACATACCTGGCTATTCTAATAAAGTCTGCCTTAAGGAGCCTAAGAATTTCCTTCTTGACCTTCTGAATCACTTCAAGACTCATCCTTCTTGGTTTTTGCTTGTATGGCTTAAAATTAGGCCTCATGGGGAGCCTATGTTCTACTAATGACCTATCCAATCCTAGTAGTTCATTATAAGACTATGCAAAACAATCTTTATATCTCTTTAAAATCACCAACAACTAGTCCCCGTCAAGAGCATTTAACCAAGCACTTATATAGGTGGGCTGCTGTATCGAACATTCCCCTAAGTTCACTTCTTCCAAAGGGTCTTGTATCTGAGAACTCACTAATGCTTCTTTTTTGATTTCTTCTGTCTTCGAAGCAATCTCCTTGCTTTGTCCAGCTCCCAGTTTCTTTGGTTCAACATCTTTGCCCTCCTCCTTATAGAGAAAGTCTATCCATAAGGCTTCTTCTTCCTGTATCTCCTAGACTTTTGTTTCAATGTCCAATGCACAGTATTTATTCAAGGCCAAAACCCTGACCTGTTGCTGCTCCTGCTTACGACCAATTGCCATGGCTTCTTTCTCTTGCTCTTGTACCTTCTGGACTATTGATTTTATATCTAATACTGAGAACTTAATTAAAGCCAAAGATCTGGCCTCCTGGGTTCCATCTTTTTGCTTACAACCAAGCATCATTGTCATCTTTGGAAACAAACTCTTCATCAGCATTTTCTTGGACTAACTGCTTTAGGTGTGCTAATTCATCAGGTTTTCTCAGTATACTAAGGGGTGTCACTCCTTCAGTATACAATTTGGCCTCTGCAAAATCTGCACAAGCTATGAAGGGTTGAGGGTCTGCATTGATCTCATTTGTCTCCCCATTGCCCAAAGCCATCATTATCTTCTGATGTAGAGAGGAAGGCACACATTTGTTAGTGTGAATCCAATCCCTACCAAGTAAAGCATTATACTTAGCATTATTGTCGATAATAAAGAATGTTGTCATGCAGTCCTTAGTTTCCACACTTAGGTTGATGGGCAAAATGCCCTGAGCCATCTGTTTGTCTCCAGCGAAACCAGTAATGGTTGTGCTGGTTAGGATCAACCTGCGGTTCCTCTTTCCTAGCTTCTTCAAAGAAGATTTCGGAAGCAGATTTATTGCTGCCCCATTATCCACCAATACCCGGTTCATCTGTATCCTATCGAAAAGGCCTTGATATACAAGGGTTTGACATACTGTGTCATAGATGTTGTGGGATACTCATAAGGGTATGAGAAGTTAATACTCACCTCTTCCTCACTCTCGTCTCCAGTTTCCATTGGTGTGGCCACTTCAGATTCGTCTTGCACCATACTCACTTGTGAGTCTTCACTAGAAACTGAAATTGGGTCAATCTCCTAACCTTCTTGGTTTTCATCTTCAGCTTGGAATTCTTGTGGTAGTATATGCACCATATTCACTGATACTAGAGGAAACGAGCCAAATTGGACAATTGGCTGTACCTGCTTCTTTTCCTGGCCAACTTGTTCAATTACTTCAGAAGCATCTTCCATGCTATATTCTAGCACTTCAACACTAGTGACTTTCTTCGAATGGTCTGTTTCTGCTGGTTTTTCGACCAAAAATGTCTGTTCAGCCATAAAGGCTTTAAACATTTCCTCCTCAACCATCTCCTTCCTTTGGCCTAGGCCAACTTCTCCCTCTGTCTCACTATCGCTTTCTATCAAAGCCCTTTCCAATCCTGCTAAACTGGATCTTTCTTTGGCTTTTAGTTCGGAGTGAACTTTGGCCAATTGCTCTCTGCTGCAACTCTTTTTGTCTTGAAGAGTCGATTTTGGACTATGATCTAACTTTAGATTCTTCATTCCCTTTGTCTAGCCCTTTGACTAGACCAATGAAGAGCTTTCTCCATTTTTTTTCAGATCCTTCTGGTACTGAGTATACCTTCGCTGGATTTTCCTCCTTTGGAATCTAGAAATCACTGGGACCATGTTTGGTTCCTTTGTTTTTGGATGCTTGAGTAACACCCAATTATTTGGAGCCACCAAGAAAGGTTTAACCATCCTACCCTAGTCTCCAACAACATTTCTTTGGGTAGGTATTTCCTTAGGTTTGTTCTGCATAACAAACCAATCTGGAATTCCAGCTACCCATGAACCCACTAACTCAGTTGTCGAACTATCTCTTTCTTCTTTTGGAGCCAGTTTCGAAGCTACCTGTGAAGGCTACTGCTTGGCCCTGACTCCTTGTTTTGGGCCTAATTCAAGCCTTCTATGAAGGTGGCCACTTTCCATCCTATGTGAGGCTGGTCTAGGGGGCCAATCTCTGGTTTTGATCCCATAACTTGAGCCCCCTTCAGGTCTCCTTTCAGGATGATTGCCATTCATTTTGTAATAGTTAGGTGGTTTGAACTCATGTAAAGGTCTCTTGCCCTTGGATTGCACTTTAGTGGTTGCTGACCCAGCCATGAATGGCTACTGCCTAGGACCAGCTGGATATGGCCTTTTGTTATAGGCACTGGTTGGTTTAGGACGCCTTTGCACATCCTTGTAATATTGCTTCCCATCAATCGAAAGCCCTTTCAACCACTTATAGATCAACCTGTACCTGGAACACATTCTTTTCATGACAGTCGTCTCCAAAGAATCATCATCCAATGCCTTCTCATCAGAGTCTTCCCTCTAGTTTGCAAAGCCCTGTCCAACAGCTGGTGAACTTCTAGCATCTCTCTTGACAATAGTCTGGCTGGCAACATGCATTTGCACATTGATCTCTTCAAATTCCTTCAATGATAAGTTCTGGAAGTCTGGCACAATAACATTGGCTGTAACTTCTCCAATTTCTGGGAATGGATTAGTGTCGATCCCCATAGCCTTTTCTGCTTTAGCTGGGAATTCTAAACTCCCCTTTTGAATCTGTTCTTGGATTCTGTCCCAAAAAATAATACAGTTTTTAGTTGAGTGAGACCAAGAATTGTGCAATTTACAATACACTTTTCCTTTAAGTTCCTCTGGAGACGGAATTTTGACTCCTTCTGGTAACTTCAGGAAGTTTGCCGCAAGCAAATGATCAAAAATGTCATCTGCCTTTGTTAAATCGAAAGAGTATTTCCTATGAAGGTCTTTCTTTTTAAACTGCTGGTCTATTGTTGTGTCTTTATGAATTAATGCTTCACAAATCACAGGTTATTTCCCTACAATCTCTGCTGCATCAATCTCATAATTAGGATCTCTATAATACGTCTTGTATGATGTATTACTTCGATCTTGTTCTTTCTCTAGTAATGCTTCATACCTAGATACCTTATAGGTTAGTTCCACTAAGTCTCTAAACTCAGTTGAGTCAAACTTCTTTCGAAACTTAAACTCTAGACCATTTTGAGCCAATCTCACGAATTCAGGCTCTAGTAGGATGATCATACATTTGTTTCGTGCTCTTTTGAATCTAGCAATAAATTGAGCAGCCTTCTCGTTAGGCCTTTAACTCAACCTTGCCAAGTCTGCCATAGAAACTTCTAGCTCCGTTTAGAAGAATTGGGCATGAAATGCCTCTTCCATTTGTTGCCAAGTTTGGATAGAGCCAGGTGTAAGGTTAATATACCATACAAAGGCTGCCCCAGTTAGAGAATTTGGAAACAGTCTTAACTTCATGTAATCATTATTGGTAAATTCACCATATTGAGCAGCAAACCTAGCAATATGCTCTACCGTTGACTGGTTTCCATTTCCATAAAAAAGAGCAAAGTCTGGTATCTTAAATCCTCTTGGGTATTCATATACCCTATCTACCCATTTTGGATATGGTTTCATGTACACAGAAGTTTGAACCCCCCAAGCCATCGGTCCACACATCTCTCTAACAATATCAATAATTTGGTCCCTAGGAACCATATTTTGTACTTGTTGAACCACTACTAGAGGAACAAACACAGGATTTGGTGGACAACCTTGTGCCTCAGGTCCTCTTGGTCCATAGGGCGGTATAATTGGGACTAGTTGCCCCTGTGGTGCTGGCTACTGTTGAGGGTATGGGTGACCCCTCTGAGCCTATCCTGCGAAAGGACCTGCAAAAGGTGCTGGAACAGGTACTATGTCTCTTCCAGTCATAGGAAACCCTTTTAACCCCCCTGGTACAAATTCGAACAAAGGATTAGTGAACCCCCTTATGCCAGATATGGCTTCGAACATGGGATTTGAAAGCACCCTTACGCCATTTTCTTGTGTTGGCCCGGATCCACCAATTTGCATGGCTTCATTATTAAGTAATAAGGCATTTTGATTTGTCACAGGCCTCAAAAGAGGCTCATACCAAAACTAGGGTGATGGTCTTTCATAGTTTTGGTTACTAATTTGACCATTAGTATGTCCATTACTCTGCATAGGCTGTTTATCTCTAGCCAGTCTTTGCTGAGGGACATTTGAAATTTCCTCCATGTGCTTTGCGTTAATGAGTATTCATTCGATCCAAAACGGATGTTGTCCATCTTTCCATTGTGTTCATTAACTGCTGTCCCATGGCATCTACTAGGCCTCCCTATGGATTCATTGGCTGAGTAGATAGAACAGTGGATGGTCCAATTCCTTGGCCTCGTCCAATACTTTGAACATGTGGTACTTACTCTGAAGTGTTGGTCTGTTCGACCATAGGTTCGGATAAAACAGGTACTTCCACAGGATGTGTTATCACATTATCCTCTGGATTAAGTATTTCTACCTCTTCTTCCACGCCTTCTTCCAAGCGTTCATTTTCTCCTTGTCTCCTATGTCTAGCCATTTCAATTGGTCCCACCGGACGTGCCAAAAATATATGTTGGCTTTTTGGCTTTCGAAGGTTATTATTGTAATTTTAAGCATGCCAGCAAGGACCGATTAGTCCTTACAAAAAATAAATTGCCAACCAATTTTTAGGCAATTGTGTTTTAGTTCTTTCAGCCTCAATGAAGAGGACTTTTACTGGTGGCTTTATTTAGGAAGCAAACAGCGATTAAATGAAGAAAAATTGTAATATTTCATTAAGTAAAAATGAAAGACTTACAATGATTCAATTCAGCCTCGTAGAGGTTTACAACAACAAACTACTTGAAACTACTCCTATGAACGAAGTGCAGTGCAAGAATTTGAAGTACAGAAATGTAAAGAACAAGAAATATAAAAATGGAAGGAAAATAAAGTAAAATATAACTGGTTTTTTGGATCTGAGTCCGGGGCTTCTTTCTGGGGCCTTCTTTGCTATTTATACTTCTCAATGACAACTGTCGAAATACGTTTCTAACCATCGAACCATCCCTCCATGATCGCTGATCATGTTTCTTCACAGTTGGCTCCACTATGCCATGTCTGCAATTAGGCTTCCCTCCTAATTTTGAATTTAAATATATGAGTAACCGTCAAAGCCACGTCATTTTGCATCTCTTTGCTGATCTAGTGCTATGCAGATGTACAATAACCAATACTAACTGCCACGTGTGTGATTACGATTGAAGATTTGAATTGTCTTCCCGTATTGCCCTCATCCTGCCACGTGTTGAACTATGATTGGCCTAAACAAAATATGTAGCCAACAATAATAAATTAAATCTTAATTTTTTTAATTTTGAACTTTCAAGTTTTAAAATGCTATCAATTGTTTCAATTTATCAATCTTCATGATCTCAACTCTTTAGAGTGGTATCTCTATTTATAGAGAGAATCAAATGATGTAAAATAATAGGACTCATTATTCAATTTCCAACCAATAAAAATATTTATAGCCGTATCAACCCTATACCAATAAAGATTATAAAAATGTTATGAATCATGGGGTCATTCACAACACTAATAAAGAAACAAAAACATAACCCAATCTTCTTTTATGGGTAAATTTCCAATAATAGGGGTATTAAGCAAAAATTTGATTTGGGTTAAATCGATAAGGAAGATATGACAGATAAATCAATTTTCAAAAACAACAATTCAATCAGGCAATGTGGTTGGTGTCCTATGCCTTAACAGATTCAAATACTTGTTTAGAGGTTATCGACAGAGAAAAACAAACTAAAAACTGATATTGCATTACTGAAATTATTACTCATTACAAAGATTTGAGCAAGAACAAAATAAAAAACACAAAAAACCAGAAAATGTTTACTGATTACAAGAATCAAAAAATTATTACAAAACTACTAGATTTAAACTACTCTTAAAGAGAATAAATTACTCCTACAAAACTATTCTAAACTCATGTTGAGTGTTGGGTTTGATTCATCCTTTTTACTTAAACTTCTTTGTCTATTTATACTCAAAACCCATGGTCGATTTCCTTTCGCAAGAGACTAATTGGTAATTTCTTCCTGTAGCCATGTTTTTGTCCTTTGTCACAACATGAAAACTACCCCCATATATCAGCAAACATGGGAAGTTATCCCAATATATTAGTTATATCATAATCCAACATGGCACCACTTCAATTTGTAAGCATATACTCTTTGCACAAACACCAATAAACTTGATAATAATAATAATAATAATAATAATAATAACATAAAATATAAATATTTGTGGCCATAATTTTATGTTAAAATAATTTATGGTCTGAATTGATAGACCAAAATCGATTGGTCATAACCAATGAGATTAGATTTAGCCATAATCAACAAGTCATAATCAATTAAGCGAGATTTGACCATAATCAAAAAGCCATAATCGACACATTTATTTTTTGGTGTCAACAATGTCCCTTCATTTAAAGTAAAGTAGATTTTGCCTTAAATGACAAAAATTAAAGCCAACTAAAATGACATGTTTTAACCACTGTAGTTTTTCAAACCATATCATAAAGATTAACTTCTGGTGCAATCCACATATCCACAATGGATGTTAGACTTCAAAACTCAAATAGTTAAATGTTATGAAAAAACCATAAATTTTGACACTTTGAATAATGTCAAAAAATTCACATTCAACAAACGTGGATTGTTCATAATTTTCAGCCACTTTAGGTCTAAAATCATGCCCCTAACATTCATAATTTTTAGCCATCTAGGTAAATCTTCACCATCATTTTGTGATGGATTTTCATCATTTTTTTTTTGTCAAAAGTGACTGTTTTCTTTTTTAGCCATTAATGGCGTATTACTTTTTGCCATGTTTGGCAAAAAATCATGCCCTCCAAGTGTATTTTCATCATTATTTTGTAATGGATTTTTAACATCTTTTGAAAGAAATGACTGTTTTTCTATTTTAGCCACCAATGAAAATTTTCCAAAATCATGTTATCTTCATGACTTGATGTACTAACCCTTCGAGTCACATACCTTGACTTTTCATGAATAATTGGCTTCTTAGGAATATGGGTATTAGCTCCCAAGCCACATTATCTTCATACCTTAATTTTTTCTTGGCCATTAAGCCTTCTAAATTATGCTCCCAATATCTAATTTCTTCATCAATTAGGTAAATTTGACTTTCAAGTTGATGAATTTTTTCATCAAAATAATTTAAGGCTCTTTGTATCAAATAATATGGAGATGATGAAATTATTTGAAATCTTTACTGATAAAGAGAATTAATTTCTCTTCTTATAGCCAAACTTTCACTCCCGCGTCAATAAATTTTATTTTTACAATACCGAATCATTATTTCCATATCATTTATCATGCCATTATTTTGGCAATAGGTGTTAGAATCATTGTCATAATATTGGCAATCTTTAGACATGGAAGATAAGAGATTCCATTGATAATTTATACCCATGGGAATACTGTCATTCCATTGGCGGTTTGTATCTATGGGTGCATACCTCGACATGCCACTTGAAGGCATGATTCCATAAGCATTAGTTTGCTTCTTCATCGCCATAACTCCAAATTAGACAGGTCTCACTGAGCGTGCCAAAATATATTAGCAAAAATCTAGTTTGGGTCAAGTTGACAGGGAAGATTCAATAGATAAACCAATTTTCACAAACAATAATTCAATCAGGCAATGTGGTTGGTGTTTTATATCTTAACAAATTCAAGGACTTCTTTGGAGGTTACCGATAGAGAGAAACAAACTAAAAACTGATATTGTATTACTAAAATTGTTACTTGTTACAAAGATTTGAACAAGAACAAAATCAAAAACACAAAAGAACCAGAAAATGTTTACTGATTACAAGAATCAGAAAATCATTACAGAACCACTAAATTTAAACTATTCCTACAAAGCTATTCTAAACTCATGTTAAGTGTTGGGTTTGATTCATTCCTTCTGCTTAAACTTCTTTGCCTATTTATACTTAAAACCCATGGTTGGTTTTCTTTGGCAAGAGATTGATTGGTAGTTTCTTCCTTTAGCTACGTTCTTGTCCTTTTTTTTTTTTAGGTAATAAGAAAAGTTAAACAATAGAATAAAAAAGAAAAGAGAGGGTTAATCCCTCTCATACACAATTCCAACCATATCAACCATTAGAATGGGCCTTAACAAAATAGAGGGGTCTTCATAGATCTTCAAATCTTCCACTTGGTTTTCTCCTATATGAGCAAGGGCATTTGCGCACTGATTGGCTTCTCGAAAAATGTGTTTGATAATGCAGGTCATACGAGAGGTAAGAAATTTAATGTCTTCCACAAGAGCACGGTAAGGGCAGTTTGGATGAGCTCCTTCATTGATGAGGTTGACAGCATCTTGATAGTCTATTTCCAACCTTTTTCATGAATGATGGTTGTTTTGCGATAAATAGCCCATATTTCTGCTTTGAGGCTTATTGCTACATCTAACTTTCCAGAGTATCTCAGAATCCAAGAACTTTTTGCATCTCTAAAGAGTCCTCCAAAACCAGCTTTTCCCTAACTTTCCTTGGCACATCCATCAGCATTTAGCTTGATATTACGTGTAGGAGGAGGCAACCAATTGATTAGTTTAATTCTTTGATGATCAGAGCTTAGGGGGCATTGGAAGGCCTCATGGATCTCTTGAGTATACTGGAACACTAGGCGTAAGCTGTCACTAATGTGAATATCACAGTTATCAAAAACAGTTTTATTCCTACCTTTCCAAATGAACCAAAGGTTGACAGTAAACCATATGTTCCAGTTGATACTTGCAAGTTTAGTTTTATCGCAAAGATTAAAAGAAAGCCAAACATCCAGAGGCTTTTCAATGCCATCCCTAATCCATTGATCATTTTTCAAATTTTTCCATAACTCCCTCAAGTAATAGCAATCTCTAAGGAGGTGGCTAATGCTTTCCCTATTAGAATGGCATCTAGGACAAAGGTCATTGCTACCAAAACCTCTGCTAACTCTGAGTTGGTTTGTGAGGAGTCTACCATTCATAACAAGCCATAAGAAGCCTTTGAGTTTTTGAGAAATTTTTAATTTCCAAATCCAATTCCAACAAAAGTTATGATCTTCAACATTAATTATGAGGTCATAAACAGATTTGGAAAAGAATCTACCTTGGGGTGAACCTATCCAATGGGGTTTATCAAGAAAAGTCACAAATTAGGGAAGTTTGACTTTATGGATGTTAGCAATATCAGTAAATGAAATGTGACTAGCAATCGGGTTCAAATTCTAGTCCCCCTCCTCGTCTATGATAGTGTTGACAGTGTTGTGAGTGTTAGTGTGAGGGCCAGGTGAAGTATTAGCTAAAGGTTGGGTTCCGCACCACAAGTCATTCCAAAGAGAAGCTTTATTACCATGCCCAAATAGTCTATTTGGAACCTAGTCTAAGAGTATCTTTAGTTTTGACAATGCTTTTCCACAAGGGAGAGCCTCTCTTACCCAAAGGCCAGCCAAAAAGGAAGTGTTTATGGAGGTACTTTTTTTTCAAGATATCAGTCCACAAGCTATGATCATCATTAAGGATCTTCTAACCTAGTTTGGCAACGAGGGCATGATTATGGTGGCTAGCCTTTCTAATGCCAAGCCCCCCTTTATTTTTAGGTAAGTAAACTTGGTCCCAATTAATAAGGTGAACTCCTTTCTTGAAAGTAGAGTCGCCCCAAAGAAAGTTTTTCTTTAATTTGTCAATGTTATTGCAAAGGTTTTTGGGGAGCTTAATGGTTTGCATAGCATAGGAGGGCATGGCTAAGGTGACAAATTGGATGAGGGTTGCTCTCCCAGCCAAGGAGAGTGTATTAGTTTTCCGACAAGAGAGATTTTTGTGCATTTTTTCAATGATGAATTGGAATTGAGCTCTATTGACACGGTTGTGAAGAAGAGGAGTACCAAGGTATTTACCAAGATCTTGAGTGAGAGGAATACCACAATGGTGGCTAAGATTACGAGCCTTATTCCTAGAGACATTAGAAGAGATAAAAAGCTTGGACTTGTGAAAATTGATTTTTTGGCCAGAAATATCACAAAAATCATTCAGAACTTCCATCACTACATTACAATTAACCATATTCGCTTGAGCAAAACGAATGAGGTCATTAGCAAAGAAAAGGTGAGTTAGAGGAGGGCAGTTATTGGAGGCTTTAATCCCTCTCCAATCACCAGAATCAACCTTAAGATTGATCATGTTAAAGAGCCTTTCCATGCAAAGGACAAAAATATAGGGAGAAAAGGGATCGCCCTGTCTGATGTCTCTACTAGTGTGAAAAGTTGGCAAGGCTTCACCATTCCATAAAATAGCAGTGTTCACAGAAGAGATACAGCTCATAATAAGATCAATCAAGTCTTTATTAAAATTAAATTCAACAAGGGTATTAAAAATAAAGTCCCAAGAGATCCTATCAAAAGCTTTTTCAAGGTTAATTTTACGAATCATACCGCCAAGTTTGCCTTTTTATGTCTCAAAGTGTGCAGAATTTCTTCGGTAATAATGATGTTATCAGTGGTTGATCTACCAGAAATAAAGCTACTTTGATTGGGGCTGATAATCTGATCAAGGAGAGGTCTAATTCTGTTAACAACAATTTTAGTGATTATTTTGTAGCTAACATTGCAAAGGCTGATAGGCCTAAATTGCTTGATATTCTCAAGGTTATCAATTCTGGGAATCAAAGTGATCAAGGTTTCATTAGCCTCAATAGGAATTTCCTTATTGGCAAAATATTTTTTAACAAACATACAAACAAATGGACCAACAATGTCCCAAAATTTATGATAAAAGATGCCTTGAACACCATCAGGGCCAGGGGCTTTAAAGGCCCCAATGTTCTTAACAGTTTCCCAGATCTCTTTATCACTAATAGGTTGCTTAAGATGATGATTCTCTTCTTCGCTGATTTTAAATTTGGCAATGTTATTGTAATGCTTAAGAGTTAGGACATCTTCATGACTAAAGAGATTGCGAAAATAATTAATAACAAGGGATTTCAAGTCATTGGGGTTGTTAATCCAGATACACAAAGCTTGTAGATTCTAAGTTTTCTTCTTCTAGTGATGGTAGCCATGTGAAAATACTTGGTATTTCTCTCTCATTGGGTGAGCCACTTAACTCTAGATTTTTTATACCAAAGGATTTCCTCTTGGCGAAGAACAAGATTGAATTCTTTTATGAGGTCTTTTTCAAGGAGAAACATGTTGTGAGTAAACATAGAGTCTTGGGCTTTTTGAATGCCTTCAATGCGAGATAAAAGTCTTTTTTTTTTTTAATGAAAAATGTTGCGAAAAACGTCTTTGTTCTAGGTTTTAGCTTTAGACATCATGAAATTGGTTTTATCAATCAAGGAAGAGTCACATTCATTCCAAGCATTTTGAATAACTTCTTTAAAATTAGGATGAATAATCCAAGTAGTTTCAAATCTAAAAGGTCTATTTATTGGTGTAGGGGTAGAGTTCATACCTTCAATGTAGACCACCAACGAAGCATGGTCTGAATATGTTTAGGGAAGATTCCAGACAAAACTTTCAAGGAATGCGTTCATCCATTGAGTGTTGCAAAGAGCACGATCAAGTTTTTCTTTGGTATTGGCTAATCCTTGACGGCTATTAGTCCAAGTGAGTTTTGGACCGGAACAACCCATGCCCATGAGGTTGCAGTTGTTGAGTCTTTCAAGAAATTTCAAATTCCTACTCGTATTAGTGTTGGGGGTGAAACTTCTTCTTTCCCCTTGATTAGCAAAATCATTAAAGTCACCTGCCACTAGCCATGGGCTTTGAATGTCTTCAAAGGTAGCTTCAATGCCTTCCCATAGAGCTTCTCTATTTTTGGGATTAGGACTAGCATACACGGCTGAAAGAACCCATTCCTCATAATCCACTCTGTTGATTGTAACATGTATTACTTGGTGGTTGGCTTCGAATACATTAATATTGACCTGTGAGGGCTCCTATAAGAGCCAAATTCCTTCGCTCTACCATTCGGATCAACACTCGACGAGGCAGGAAAGCCCAAGTTGTTGAAGAACGTGCCCATAGAACTAAGTGTGACTTTGGTTTCCATGAGAATTATCATATCAGGTTTGTGATTTCGGATGAGATCCCGCATGTTTCTCGTAAAGGTATTATTGCCTGCCCCCCTACGATTCCAAATAAGCAAATTCATTGATCCCTTATTGGGAAGTTCTGGGGGAGTGGTGAAGTCTGGTTGACCCATGATGTGATTAACTCTCTTGTAATCGTCCAGAGTGGACTTCATTGATGCTAGTTTCACCAAGTGTTGAATATGGCCTGAGAGGCATTTCCATCTTGGTTCGATACTTATCCTTGCTTATTCTACCCACCATTCTACGACGACTAGGTGAGTTGCTTCGGTCTCTGGCTCAATGAACAAACTCACATTGTTGTATTTCATGCGATAATGGGTCGGTTCCCTTGGATCCATAACGAATTGAGGTATCAGGGGGTCTTTCTTTAAGGTTAGATTGAACTGGAGATAAATGAGAGTGATAATGTTGGGTGAGATTAGAGGGATTGGAGTTTAGGGCATTTGCTGGTTGGTTATGGTTTGGAGAGGTAAGGGAGTTTTGAAAATTTTCCATCTCTATTGAGGTTATAGAAGTAGACATAGGGTTGACAGAAGCATCAACTTGAAAACCACCCCCATGTATCAGCAAACATGGAAAGTTATCCCAATATATTAGCTATACCATAGTCCAACATGGCACCACTTCAATTTGTAACCACCTACTCTCTGTCTGCACAAACACCAACAAACTTGATAATAATAATAATAATAATAACATAAAATATAAATATTTGTGGCTATAATTTTATGTTAAAATAATTTATGGTCTGAATCAACAAATCAAAATCGACTGGTCACAACCAATAAGATTAGATTTGATCATAATTGACAAACCATAATCAATTAAACGAGATTTGGTCATAATCAAAAAGCTATAATCGATAGATATTTATTTTTTGATGTCAACAAGGGGCCTCCATAAAAAATAAAAAATAAAAGTCTCAAAGATTCCTCTATTTATCTATCCATCCCCATCGAGCCAGCTACTAATCCTATTTAACCCATATATTAATAAACAAAAATTACCCTACTAGTTTTAAGGTTTAAATTTGAATCTAAGAGAATTTGTGTGATTTGTGAGACTCACTACGGGTCTTGTTTTGATTATTCAAATCGTTCATTTTGTAAAGTACTTTGTATATGTTATTCATTAAAAAAATTAGATTAATTTAATAATCGTAACATTTTCATTCTATCGTGTTTGTCTTTAAAAAAATGGATGATTTCTTTTTTTAAGCATAATTGTCATTTATTTTTTGGAGACAATCTCAATAAAATAAAAATATTACGATCATCAAATCAAACTATTTTTTTTTTTATGAATGACATATATAGATGATTTTACAAAATGAACGATTTGAATGATCAAAATGAGACTCGTAATGAACCACATAGCCTCGTCACACAGCCTCGTCAAGTTATCTCAAGTTTAATTTAAGGGAGAGGCTTCTCTCCAATTGAGTATCCCAATTGGAGGGTGTTGTTGGGCCTCCGTGGGCCCATTACAGAGCCCGTATCAATAATCCGAATGGTTCAATATGTAAGACTTGTCGAGTTCATTCTTGCAAAAATTCACATTGATCAGGTATCGATAGCCACTTGATCAAATCATATTTGTATAAATAATTTATTTTAAAAGTCATACTTACCGTTAACACAAATGTACTATTAAATGGCTATCAATATCCGATTAACATATTTTTTTGTAATGATGAAATAGTCGACGAAACTTACACATTGAACGGTTCGAATTATCGATGCGAGCTCCATAGTTGACCCACAGAGACTTAACAACACCCTCTAGTTTGATTTAGATTGGAGAGACATTGTGACCTAAATTTAAACCTGATCTAATCTTAACCACACAACAAGACCTTATTCTTTTGAGAAGTTGTTTGATAATTTTAAAGTATTGTTTCACATTGAATATTTTAGTTAAATATTTATGATGTTGTCTCTTAAAAAAAAAAAAATGTAAAAGTAATAAAGTGGAAAAATTATCAATAAGTGGTAATCATATTCATAAAACAATTTGTGACTCTAATTATTAATGTTTATAAAGTTTATTACTTATTGTGTGAGTGAATTTCTGACCACACTGCCAACTCAGTATTCAGCTGGAGAGCACTGGCAGAATAGATGGCGCCTAAATGACCTACAACAGAAAGAAGAGATTCCGGCGGTGGTTCGTCCACCCGGGGACACTCCGACGATCAAGTCATTTATCTCTCAAAGATAGATCAAGTGCTTAACTCACTGTTCAGAATATAAATTGCGTACCTTAGACCCATGGGGGTGCCTCTCTTTTATAGCCAACACAAACTCAGTCCTAATAGAAGCCTAGCTTCAATGGACTTTAGTTCAGTGCTTATCCTAGACTCTCCAATAGATAAAGATAAACTCCCTAAGAGCTTTATCCTTATTCAGGCTGAAGTCCTTTCTCATTCTAAGACTCTTGTTCCTTATCCGCTTATCCCGGAATCCGATATCTTCGGAGATAACCTCGGCCTGGCCGAGATCACCTCAGCATTACGATCAAGACACGTGGCACCTCAGCTGACAAGTCGGCGTCACCTTGGCCACGTGCTGGTACTCAGAAAATATATCCCCACAACTGTCCCCTAGGTTCTATTACTTCGGCGTCCTGAGGTGATGGAACCTATATCAGTACTGCCTTCTAGCACGTCGGCTATCTTGCTTCACCATTCTTTACCGAGATCATAATATGCTGGCTTTGCATGATCAGGTCCTGTAGTCTATTTCATCAAGGTTTTTAGAACCAATAACTTAGTTTTACTCAAGTTCATTTAGCCGACATATTCCTTACGGCCGAGGTCACTGCTTCATTAAACCAAGAACTCCAAGAGTTTTGTCACGCGTATGAGCTGTCACGCACAATAGTTCAACCGTTTCTACCACGCGTCTGTTCCCTATTGGACCGTGTCTGATACGCACTATTCAAGTCGTTTTGCGCCTGCGTGCGCCATCTGACATATACGTCGTTCTAGACTCATTAATTTCTTTTTGCTGCCTTTTCACATTTTTGACAAAACTAGCACCCTCTCTCTTTGTCTTTTCACTTTACATCGCTGTCTTTGTGCAAAAAACTCTCTCTCCTTTTTACTCTGCTAAATCCTCCATTGTTACTTTCGCGAAACTTTTTGCAACCAGTCTTACGCTCTCCTCCGTCGAGGCTTCTGCTGCAATTCCTTGCTTCTGGCTACCGTCTTATCCCGGCGAACTTCACTTCGGCTTCATTTTTCTTTGGTAAGTCTCTATTCCTTTCTTGTTTCTCTTCAAAAGCTCTACTTTATTTATTTGCTGCCATTGCTGTTTTATTCAAGTTCTTGATCTATGAATCACGCATCTGAGCACGCTTATTCTATGATTTTGTTGTTGCCCAATTCGTGTCTTGAATACATACACATTGTTCACAAATTTGCTCACTTTTGCCACTGTTCTTGGCCTCGCACCCTTGTGCATACTTTGTTACGGTGTTCTTGATAGTTCATCACTGTTTTTGATTCTGAAACACGTTCTTGTTTTCTGTTTTCTGTGTCTTTCCAGATTCGTGCCTTCAATCTTCATTTCCATAGATCTAGGTTTGAGATTTGCTTGTAAAACCCACAAATTTTAGGAGAAACTGAAACGATCCCCACAAATTCTTACCCTAGCTCACGTTTAGGTTTTTGCCGAGGTCCTTACAAAACACCTTCTTTCTGAAATCTAGCTCCTCCAATTTAAGCCGACGTTATGGATATATGGAAGCATAGGGTAGACACTCCGACCAAATTAGAGCACTTTAGGCAGGAGTTTGACATCCTGGCTGACGTTCATCTGAGGTTGGCTGGGGAGGATGACTCCATCATGCCCGATGTAAATCTCATGCCTTTCCCAGTAGTGGCCTTTATCGAGTGTGGACTTAGGTTTCCACTTGATACCTTTTTTCCGCAAAATCCTTCATTACTACAAATTGAACCCAATGCAACTTGCCATCAATTCTTACCGAGTTATCAATGGTACAATAGCCTTATCCAAACAGGAGAATGCTAGGGTTACCCTTGCCGATTTCCAGTACTGCTACACTATGTGTCTCCTGAAATCGAAAAAAGGCCACATTTATTACCTCAAGCTGAGGTCCACTGAGTACAAGCTCATTGCCGACCTCCCAGACTCAAACAAGGGTGCTGGAGACGATTACTTCATCGTCTCGGGCAACTGAGAGTTTCAACCCAACGACGACCTCCACATTTATCCCCTAAGCCAAACAGTTTTCGGGAAAGGAGATGGTAAAGGCCAAGTGTCACTTTTTCTTGCTCTCTTTTTTGAAGTTTTCAATACTTTGTTTTGATGTCTATGCTCTTCTTTTTGCAGTTCTTCCTCAGCCACCAAAGGGCTTTCGCCAGTCTTTCTTCCCCAGCAAGGACTTGACGAAGCTATTAGATTTGCCAGTTCATAAGCGGAGAGCCCCATTGCTACTTAACTTCATTCCCACTTACAAATCAGTACTCCACAACGTCCCAAAGAGGAAGAAAAGCCAATCTTCCCCTTCTGCCACAACTCCTCAAGCTACCGCCACAACTCCTCAAGCTGCCTCCACATCTCGGCCAGATCAAGGATCGACCTCTGATCCAGCAGAGCAGCCGTCAACCTCGGCTCCATATCTGATCCCACCATCTCAACGCCAACGCCGATGACGAACTGTTTTTGCTGGCAAGATGGGCTGCCAGAAAGCAGTTGTTAAAGATCTCTTGGCCAACATTCCATCCATCATAGATGCTCAACCAGCACCAATTTAGCCTCCGAAGCCAAAACAAAAAAGGCTGAAGAAGGCTTAGCCAAAGACAAAGGTGACTTAGGTTGATACTGAGGACACCTTGCCAATTTCCAAATTGGCTTCGAGCGAAAAAACCCTTTCTGCTGCCGAGAAGAGGCCTGCCGAGGCCCAACCATCCGAATCTACTCAGTTAAAGAGGCCGACGTCCAAATCTGCAACAGCTTTGGGCTCTATGAAGTCTGATGCCCCCTGGGCTCCACCCATTACTTTGGAGGACAGGCCGGTCAAAGTTAATGATAGTGTTGATGATGCTAACGTCGACATTGCCCTTAGCACAGCTCTGCTCCTTCTTGGAGATCTCAACCAAAACGCCGAGATGAACGAGTATGAAAACTTTGCTCTGATGCTCCAGCGTTTTGTTCAAGTAAGTCTTCACACTTGGTATCTTTCTTTCTTCTTTTTTATACTTAGAAAATCTTCCAATATCTTCTGCTTTGTCCATTTTTCTTCAGGCAATCCAGCACGCCCACTCCTTCTCAATGCAATCTTTTGAGACAAGGAAGGCGTTGGCCGACAAGACTAGGGACTTTGCTAGTCTGCAGAAAGCCAACAAAAGGGCCGAGGCAAAAATAAAGAATTTGGAAGATCAAGCCGAGGCTGCTATCAAAGCTGAGGATGACGCCGAAGAAAAAGCGGATGCCATTGAGGCCATCAAGAAGGTTCTCCAGGCCGAAAAGAGAGAGGCCGAGAAAAAGATGACCTAGGCCCAGAAAGAACTTCAAGATGCCTTGGCCACAAAAGAGGCCGAAATCAAGGCCGCAAACGAAAAGGCATACACTGAGGGGGTGGCCGATGTCACGGCGGACTACGAGCGTCAGGTGAAGCAGGCATGCAACAAGGGTTTCACCCTTGGTTGGATGCCTTTACTGAAAAAGCTTGAAGTCCCCGAGGACTCCCCCCTCAAGAACACCGACGTCTTCGCCTTGCCATTCCCCTCAACTCCAAGCCAATCCGACGACGATTCTGAGTCTGAGGAGGAAGCTTTGGTGAGGAAGTCAAAGGAAGCTGCTGGGGCCAAGTCCCCTACTCAAAATGAGCAAGTCCTGGACTTGACTCAAGACAAGGAGGGTGAAGAGGTTCCCAAAGACGCTACTCCTGAGAAGGCAACGTCGGAAGTGTCTATAGCTGATAAGAGCCTTGAGCAAACCCTTGAAGAAATAGACACCGAGCTCGCGGCTGAGAAGGCCGCCGAGATGTCTACTCAGTAGTCCTCCGAGCTCCAGACCCAACCTGCTAACGGCGTCGAAGAATCTTAGTTTGATGTTCTTTTTCTTTTTTCTATACTGTGTACTTTTTCTTTCTCGAGAACAATGTAAGCATTTCATGTGGCCGATGTGCCTTCCTTTGAATATAAATACAACTTTCTCTCCTGAATGTTTATATCTTTATCTTCCCTTTACTGCTCTTGTATGACTCTCATACTTGGAATATTTTGCATATCTTCAATGTATATCATAACTGTGTAATCTTCTCGGGGTGAAGTACCTCGGTTATACCCACCAACGGTTTACATCGGCAAGTACATAAGTACTTATTTTAATACAACCTTGGCCTTTACTTGTAAATTTTTTCACAAATTTCAACAAGTGTTTGACATGATCTCGATTTAACTTCAACTTGTAAATTTTCACAAATTTCAACAAGTGTTAAACATGATCTCGGTTTAACTTCAACTTGTAAATTTTTCACAAATTTCAATAAGTGTTAAACATCACCTCAGTTTAACTTCAACTTGTAAATTTTTGACAAATTTCAACAAGTGTTAAGCATGATCTCGGTTTAACTTCAACTTGTAAAGTTTTCACAAATTTCAACAAGTGTTAAACATGATCTCGGTTTAACTTCAACTTGTAAATTTTTCACAAATTTCAACAAGTGTTAGGCAGATTTTAGCTTGTATATTCTACCTTGCCAGGAACTATTTTCCAACTCTCTGCCCCCTAATGTGAACTTAAGTTCCACTTGGGTTCTCATTATGCATGTATTCTAGAAACATCATCAACTTTTTTATCAGCCACAAGTGTAAAAAATCAAGTTTTATTTATTACTTCGGCTAATAACAAAAAACAAGAAAATTTAATGATAAAAAAACTTAAGATTACAAGTATTCCAGGGCCTTGGCAACTCTTTGCCCTCATTATCTTCAAGCCGATATGCCCCATTGCCCAGTACCGAGATGATTCTATAGGGTCCCTCCCAATTTGGGCCAAGCTTGCCCTCTCTGGGATCCTTCTTGTGGCCGACGACTTTTCTCAAGACGAAGTCACCGATTTGAAACTCCTTTAGGTTGACCTTCTTATTGTAAGTCCTGGCAAGCTATTACTGGTATGCTGCCAGCTGAATTGCAACTCTCTCCCTTCTTTCTTCTAACAGATCCAGATCTCGGGCTAATAATACATCATTAGTTCCATTCTCTACTCCCTGGGTTCTGATCCCTGGGATGCCGACTTCAAAATAAATGACTGCTTCTGTGCTATAAGCCATGGCAAATGGGGATTCCCCAGTTGATCTTCTCGGCGTAGTTCGATATGCCCAAAGTACACTTGGTAGTTCATCTACCCACTTCCCCTTTGCTGCTTGCAGCCTCTTCTTAATTCCATCCAAGATGACTTTGTTGGATGCTTCTGCTTGTCCATTGCTTTGAGGAAAGCTTAGGGTTGAAAAATAATTTTTGATCTTGTATTTTGCACAGAAGCTCTTGATTAGCTTACTATCAAATTGTGTTCCATTGTCGACAACTATTGCCCTTGGAATCCCAAATCTGGTTATAATGTTTTTCCATATGAAGTTCTTCACGTCCATGTCTCGGATCTTGGCAAGGGGTTCAGCTTCTATCCATTTGGTGAAGTAATCTGCTTGGGGCAAGTTTCTAACAAGATCCATGCCCCATTGGGCAAACGGCCAATGATTGGATACTGGGTTCAGGTTTGCTGCTGGTTGGTGTATTAGTGGTGCAAACCTTTGGCACTTTTCACACTTCTTGACACAGGCTTCTGCATCTTTCTGTATGTAGGGCCACCAATACCCTTGGGTAATGGCCTTGTGGGCAAGTGATCTGCCCCCTACGTGGCTTCCACATATTCCTTCATGTATTTCGTATAGAAAATCTTCAACTTGTAAAGGATGTACACACCTCAAAAGGGGTCTAATGAAGGATCTTCTGTAGAGATGTCCATCTGCTATTAGACTGAATCTTGCCGACTTCAATCTGACCTTGTGTGCCTCTTTGTGATCATCTGGCAGTTTTCCTTCTTTCAGGAATGCTATTATTGCGTCCATCCAGCTCGATCCCATGTCCACACACATTGCTTCACGCTCTGTGGTCAGTGGTTCAATGCTCGGGGCCGACAAGTAGCCGACCATTATCGTCATTGCCTTTCCAGGTTGTATTGCACAAGCCAGGTTGGCCAGGGCATCGGCGTGACTGTTGTCATCTCGGTTAACCTGCTGTAGTCAGCAATTCTGAAACAAGGCCACTAACCTGCCTACTTCCTTTGCGTATGCCGACATACGTTCATCTTGGGTTGCAAACTCGCATGTTGCCTGGTTGACTATAAGCTGAGAGTCACAGAAGACTATCACCTCATCTGCTTCTACTGCTACTGCCAATTTCAGTCCTGCAATCAGCGCTTCATACTTTGCTTCATTGTTTGAGGCCTTAAACCCCAAACGAATGGATTGTTCTAGTATATGTCCATCTAGAGATACTAGTACTACTCCTGCCCCCGCTCCTTGTCGGTTTGAACTCCCATCAACAAACAGTCGAAAGGAGTCGCTGATATAAATGCTGTAGGGCCTGAGTTTTTCTTCTTTCCTTTGTTTTGTTGCCCTTGGCTGGGCTCCTCTTTCCTCACTCGGACATTGTTTACCTCGGCTCAAAGGAGCCCGAGGTATGATAGATTCTGGCGTGAACTCGGCCACAAAGTCAGCCAAAACTTGGCCTTTGATTGTTGTTTTGGGTCTGAACTTCAGGTCATACTGGCCCAAGGCCACTGCGCATCTGACTATTCTGCCTGTCAGGTCTCCCTACTGCAATAGGGACTTCAAAGGGTGCTCAGTTAGCACCACAATTTTGTGGGCTTGAAAGTAATGGTTTAGCTTCTTTGAAGCCATTACTAAAGCCAGCGCCAACTTCTCTAGGGGTAAATACTTGGTTTCTACATCAGCCAGGGTTTTGCTTACATAGTAAACAACCCTTTGCTCCCCTTTTTCCTCTCGGATTACCACTGCACTTATCGCATCTTCCGAAACTGCTAAGTACAGAAACAGCTCTTCTCCAGGTTCTGGATTTGAGAGAACTGGAGCCACGGTTAGATACTTCTTTAAGTCGGCTAAGGCGGCTTCGCACTCCTTGGTCTATAAGAAGTCTGTGGCTTTCTTCACTAAGTTAAAGAAAGGTTTGCACTTGTCTGAGCTTCTGCTTATGAACCTGTTCAGGGCTGCAGCCCTTCTGGTCAACATCTATACCTGTTTTGCCGACGTCGGGCTCTTCAACTCTAGGATGGCCTTGATCTGATCTAGGCTGGCCTAAATGCCCTTTCTGGTCACTAGGTACCCCAGGAACTTTCCAGATCCAACTCCAAATGCACACTTCGATGCATTGAGTCGGAGCCGATATGTTTTAAGTATGTCAAAGACTGCTTTTAGGTCGGCCAGATGACCTTCAGGTTCCTTGGTCTTCACGACCATGTCATCGATGTAGACTTCCACTATTCGGCCAATTAGGTGTTTGAACATCTTGGTTACTAATCTTTGGTAAGTTGCTCCTGCGTTTTTCAGCCCAAAAGGCATCATTTTGTAGCAATATAGCCCTTTTGAGGTGCTAAACCCAGTCTTCTCTTCATTTGGGGGGTACATGGCTATCTGATGGTACCCACTGTAGGCATCCAGGAAGCTCATTCTTCCATGTCCTGAAGTGGCATCCACCAGTTGGTCAATCTTGGGTAGAGGAAAACTGTCTTTGGGATAGGCCTTATTTAGGTTGGTAAAGTCCACGCAGACCCTCCATTTACAATTATTTTTCTTTACCACCACTGTGTTTGATAGCCATGTCGGGTAATTTACCTCTCGAATGGCTCTGGCCTTCAGAAGTCTGTCTACTTCCTCTTCCACTACTTCAACGTACACCAATGTCGGTCTTCTTGCTCGTTGGATTACAGGTTTGGCCAACCTGTCTATGTTCAGTTTATGGCAAGTGACCTCAGGGTCAATGCTAGGCATTTCGTAAGGCGTCCCGACAAACACCTCAATGTTTGCTCTTAAGAATGCCTCAAACTCTTTTTCCTCTTCTTCGGCTAAGCCCGAGCCGAGAAAGAAGAAACGTTCTTCATCCCCTTGCTGGACGAGGATTTTCTTCAGTGCTTCTTAAGGATGGCAATTTCAACCCGGCCCGACGGGGACCCGATCCCCCGACCCCGATATGAATGGTTTTTCCCCGAAAATACTCCCGCGGGGACGGGGATGGTATTCAAAATTGAATCCCCGAACAGTTTCGGGCCGGGGACGGGGATAAGTGTTCCAGCCCCGTACCCGGCCCGTTCCCCGACCCCGTTCCCCGATGTGAAGTTACGGTTTTACCCCTATATATATATATATAATTTATAAACCAAACCCTGAATCACTTTCACTCCTCTCTCTCACAGAGCCGTGTCTCTCGTCTCTCTCTACCTTACTCACTCACTGACCTCTCTCTCTCTCAGATCCACCACCACCGCCGTTTACCTCCGTAGTCGACTCTCCACCTTGTCCACCTCGTCACTCTCGCACCTCTCCTCCAAATCTGTCTACCTCGCGCCGATCTTCCCCAAATCTAAGCTGCGACGGAGAAGATGTATATACATCGCGCCGATCTTCTCCATCGCGCTGATCTTCTCGGTAATATATATATATATATATATGTATATATACATTTTGTTGTTCATGTTGATGATGATGATACTCTACTTCTTGTTGTTGTTAATGTTGATGATGATACTCTACTTCTTGTTGTTGTTAATGTTGATGATGATACTCTACTTCTTGTTGATGTTGATGATGATGAGCCAGCAGCTGTTCTGTTTTGTTTTTTTTTTTTTTTTTTTTTTTTTGGTCGGGGAATATTCGGGGTCGGGGAAACCCGATCCCCGTTAGGGGGCGGGGGTGGGGACGGTGATAGGCTCCCCGTCGGGGATCGGGGCCGGGGCCGGGGGACTTTTCACCATCGGGATCGGGGATGGGGAGTGCGATCCCCGGCCCCGCCCCGCCCCGTTGCCATTCCTAGTGCTTCTTCACTCTTCTCGACTGGCTCCTTGCCGACGTCATCTAGGACCTCCACGTCCTCATCTTCGATCTCTGCCCTCTCTGGTTCTCGTATGCTGCAGATAGATTTTATTGTTGCCATGGAGCAATTCTTTGCCTACAGCTGATCTCCTCTGACCTCCTCTATCTCATGCTTTGTTGGGAACCGCAATAGTTAATGCAATGTTGAGGGAACAGTCTTCATTGCATGCAACCATGGCCTTCCCAGGATAGCATTGTAAGGGGAGGGTGTGTCGATTATGGTGAACTCTGTCTTTATCTTCCTGGTGCCAGCCTACACCTCCAAGCTTGTTGCTCCCAGTGGCCACGTCGGCGTTCCATTGAACCCAACCATTAGGCCATTGGATTGCTCCATATCGTCTGGGTGAAGGCCAAGCTCCTTGTAACACCTGACGTACATGATGTCACAAGAGCTACCTTGGTCGATTATGATGCACTTCACTTGGCACTCCCCAACCTGGAGGGATACTACCAAGGCATCGTTGTGTGGATGTTAGACCATCTCAAGGTCGGTTTCAGTAAAGGACATTACTGGTCCCTGGCACTCCTCGACCCGATGTCGTTTCTCCCCGACTTGGTACACATGCTGTAAGTGCTTCACCTTCTAGGTTTTCCCCTGTATTTCGTTTTTGTTGACCTTCGAGTGAATTACATTAATTACCCAAGGTCCTCCTGGTTGTGGTTGCTGTGCTGGGGGAGGCGGAGCTGCTGGTGCCTGAGGCAGTCTTGCCTGCTCTTCCCTTGTCCTGGTCTCATCTACAACGTCCCTCAAATGGCCTTGCCTTACCAGGTCTTCCAGGTGTGCCTTCAGGGCTCTGCAACCCCGAGTCATATGCCCATCTTTGTTATGGTAAGCACAATGCTTACCAAGGCTTCTTCCCATAAACTCTCTTGGTACCCTTGTTGGTGCTCTGAAATAGGGTTGGGTTCGGATTTTATCCAGGACTTTGTGAATTGGGATTCGGAACACAGTCGTGACTGCTTGTGCAGCCCTCAGTCCTATCTCTTACTTGTTGGATCCGTTGTTACCTCGGCCTTGCTTCGGCGAGCCGTTTCCTTTCTCTTGTTTTGTCGCCTTTGTTCCTAGCGTGTCCTCCTCGGCTCTGGCATATTTCTCAATTCTGGCCATGGGCTCCTCCATGCTTTTTAGCAGTGTCTTTGCCAATGATTTTTGGAGTAGGCAGACATCTTTCAGACCGTTTTTAAATGATACAACGACCACTTCTTGGTTGCATTCTGGTATTCGGTTGAATACCTCGTAATATCTCTTGGCGTAGGCCCTCAGGCTTTCGTCCTCGCTAATCTTCAGAGCCATTAGGGCGTCTACCCTCAAGGGCTGTAATTTGTTTGTCACGATCTTGGCCACGAACATCTCGGCGAGGCCTTCCCAGGTCTTCACACTTCCCTTTGGCAATTTGTGGAACCAATCCAATGCAATCTCCCTGAAGGATGAGGGGAACACTTTGCAAAGCAACGGCTCGTTCCCAGTGTATAATGCCATCAAGTTCAGGTATAATCCGACGTGAAAGTTGGGGTCTGACTTTCCATCGTATATTTGGAACCTTGGCATACTAAATCTTTTCGGAGCCTCAAATTTGTCCAACTCCACCGAGAATGGTGTTCTCGGCTTAACAGGGGAAGTTACCTCGGCATTTTGTTGCTTCATCTTGAGGTAATCTCTCAAGTCCTCTTTGGTCCGCCTAGGAGCTCGGCTATCTCCTGACTTCAATCTTTTCGGTGCACTACTCTCAGCTTTGTTGTGAGCCCTTTTCGACCTTTCTCCATTAGTTGTGTCGAAGCACAGCTCCTGCCTTTGAACATGTCGATATTCTCTGGGGTCTGCTTCCTTCGAGCGATGTGTCCTTTGAGACTCTTCCCTCCTTGAATCTCTTCGGCCAACCTCCCGTGAAGGCCGATGAGAGTGTTTTTCGCTCCTAATGTGCTGGGGTACTACAGGGATTGTTTTCTGCCCTCCCTTCTAGGCATTGGTTGCTGAAATCGGCGTGTCCTGCAACGGGAATGGTGGCTGCATGACGTTGTTTTGCATCATGAAATTGACAACTGATTGTAGGTCTGCCAATTTGTTCGCCATCTCTTTCACCTCTTCATCCATCCGCAGGCATCTATCTTTCCATATCTAGAGGTTGTCCTCGTTGTAATACCCGCTTCGATCCGATTTCTTCTGTACATCGCCCTCCTGGCCGACGTCCTTTCCTTCGTGATTCTTATCACGAGTCTCTTCGTTGTGGTTGTCTCCTTCGATGTCAAGGTCAATAGGTCTTCCACTCCCAGCAGGAGTGTCGTCCCCAACCTTCTCTCTCTGTCCGTTGTTGGCCATTTATTCTCTTTTCTTTTCCACAGACGACGCCAAATTGTGTGAGTGAATTTCTAACCACACTGCCAACTCAGTAATCAACTGGAGAGTACTGGCAGAATAGATGGCGCCTGAATGACCTACAACAGAAAGAAGAAATTCCGGCAATGGTTCGTCCACCCGGGGGCACTCCGACAATCAAGTCAGTTATCTCTCAAAGATAAATCAAGTGCTTAACTAACTGTTCAGATAATATTGCGTATCTTAGACCCATGGGGGTGCCACTCTTTTATAGCCAACACAAACTCAGTACCAATAGAAGCCTAGTTTCAATAGACTTCAGTTCAGTGCTTATCTTGGACTCTCCAATAGATAAAGATAAACTCCTTAAGAGCTTCATCCTTATCCAGGCTGAAGTCCTTTCTCATTCTAGGACTCTTGTCTTTTATCTGCTTATCCCGGAATCCGATATCTTCAGAGATAACCTCAGCCTGGCCGAGATCACCTCGACGTTACGATCAAGACACGTGGCATCTCGGCTGACACGTCGGCGTTACCTTAGCCACGTGCTAGTACTCAGAAAATATATCCCCATACTTATCTATAATTTTTTTTAAAACTTACACTGAATTAATTTTTTAAATAAAATCTATTATATTAATTAATAATAATTGAACTGAGACGATTACGTGTACTTGGCCGTATAATTTTTTCCAATCTTTATTTATAATTATGTCTCTGTGTCTATGTCACTCTAATGAACTTTGCGACAATCCAATAAATAAATAAATTAAGTCTGAGACAGCTAGGATCGTCGAACATACCTGATTGGACATGCATATATATATATATATATATATATTTTTTTTTTTGAACTATAAAAAAAGGGCTCTGTGGTGTCGTCACAGCCACTGTGGGCCCTGACCCCGGAATAGCCGGTTGCCAGCCAGGAATTAACCCCCACCATGTGGGGGACCCACCACTGAGGCACCAGTGGAGCTCATCAGCCGCCCCTAACCACGGACAAGTTTCGATCGGAGTACAGCGCGAGGTCTCCGAAGAGAGCCCCTGAAAAATCCAGGATTTTCGCGCCCCCCAGGAGTCGAACTTGACTCGGGCAGGTGGAGGCCAATGCTTTCTCCACTGGGCCACCACCCCCAGTGGTGACATGCATATATCAAATATTTTAAAAATAATAATTAAGTTTATAGTATTACTGTATATAAATATGTATTGAGTTCAATTTTATTCCCATAATTTTGTTCATACACTTTAGACTTGTTAAAATAAAATACAATTTTTCATTAATTTAAAATAGTGAATTCACAATTTTAATTGGGGTCAACATTGTTTAATCAATCACAATTTATATTTTATTCACACACTCATAGAAGTGTGTCACACATTCATTTTCACACATATTGCATAACACTCTAACATGATTGTAAAAACACCAATCATAGAACCAAATAGAACTCTTTCACATGAGTATTTAAAATCAATCATAGAACTGAACACAACACTTTCACATGAGTATATGCAATTCATACGTGAAAGGATTGAATTTGATTCTATAAGCGATTTGTGTATTTTAAAAAAAAAAATCTTTTCAATAAATTACAAATATACTTCTTAAGATTTGTTTAAAATATAAATTACCTTATGTGATTTTGAAATTTTATATCATATCCCTTCTAATTTTTAATCGCATAACAAATGAATTATTTCATTAATCAACTATTAAATCAATTAATAATTTTTAATAATATAAAAAATATATTTTAATTAATAATTTTATTATTACATAAAAATATTAAAAAGAAATTTATTTTTTCTATTAAACTCGACAAATATTTACTCTTTTCTTTGAAAGGCACTTTTGACTCTCTCGCTCCCCAAGTGTTTTATTTGAGATCTTCATCTTAATTACAGAAATGCCAGCCATAGCTTTACAGATCTTTTATGATTCATTTGGGTTGGGGTCTTTGAAGGCCTATCTTGATGAGTTCATCTCAACCGTCATCTTTGTCTTCGCTGGAGTTGGTTCTGCTATTGCTTTTGGTAATTCATATTTCTTAATTATCAATGGTTCTATCAAATAATCACACTAAAATTATAAAAATTTATAATTAAAATAATAAATTTTTTTCATGAATCTCTTATTAGCAACTGTCACTAAATAGTAATTTCTTCTAGATTTCATGTTTCAGTCCAGTTCTACACTCCGTTCGTTCACCAAAAAACAAAAATTAAGAAATGTTTAACATTTTTAATATGTGATATGACTAAAAATGTTTTTGGTTAAAAAAAAAAAAAATTATTTTTTCATTTGCCACCGCCTCCGTCAACTCACCACACGCCACATTCACCACCACTTCCACCCTCTACCACCACCAAAATTATTACAATTATAATTACTACCACATTAGTATTGAGAGGGTAATTTATATGGATAAATTGGGCCGAGCTGGGTAGTGGGCCGTTATGGGCCGCAGTACTAATGACCGAGTAACATGGCCGTATAAGTTACTCCGGTCGTGTAGGTGCTTCGGAGTTAGTCCGGTCCCAAGCCCAGAAAGTTAGTCCGGTTCGGAGGAAGATTGAAGTTATACCGGTCTTAGCGTTGGACCGGTTATTACATGTTAGCTCGGTCTAAACCACACCATGGGTTGTACATGAGAAGCCGAAGTAAGAGCAGTAAATGAGGAGCTGAACTAAGAATAGTTCGGCCTATTCTGTGGCTAAGCATAGTCATGTTTAGCTCGGTTGTATGGTAGTTCGGCCATGGCAAAACCATTTCACTTGGTTAAAGCAGTGAGGAGGGTGTTGGAGGATAAGCATTATCCTTCAGGAGTATGAATCCTAGCAGGACTCTACATGGAGGAGTAAGAGTCCTACTTGGATTGTGCCACACGGAACCTATAAAAGCTCACCAATATCACCTATGGAGAGGTAATACAACTTTGTTTTCTGAACACACAGAGCTTTTGTCTATTTGTCAAGCTTACTGACTTAGGCATCGGAGAGGTTTCTGGCATACACCCGCCGGCTAGCTCACGTTTGTGTTTTCAGGTGATAAAGCGACGTCGTACGGAGGAGCGCAGACTTGATCAACGGGATTATACAAGAAGGTGTATTTCTTTCCCGTACAATTGGCGCCGTCTGTGGGAAAACAGACAAGAACAAAACCTTTTGATCAAGCTTTTTCTCTGAAAAAATCAATGGCGAACAACGAAGAGTTACCACAGTCCGCCCTTGACGGACAAACTCCAGAAGGAGGTGCGAGGCGCAAAGGTCTACCCTTGGTCACTCCCATGGCGAGCCTCGAACAACAAAGGCAGAATTCCAAAAAGGATGCGAGGGTAGAAGGCGGACTAACAGCCCCCATCACTCTCGTTCGCAAAGCCCAGAAAGACAACGGCGGAGGATTGATCCTCAAACTTTGGAGGATCGCGTCATGGAACAAGATGAATTGATTCGTCGGATGGCGGCGGACATGGAATCTCTAAAGCGCCAGGTGAAAGGAAAGGAAGTGGCGACAGGAGAGGCGCGCACAAACAAGACACCCCATCGCCACTCGGAAGGTCGTAGTAGGAATACTACACCCTCCCAAGCAGATAACAGAAGCCTCAGGACAGGCAATACACAGTCCAGATCTTCCAGAACTCGTCACTCCAGGTCTGAGAGGACGAGATCTGAGAGGTCGTACACCGAGGGAAGCACATATTGGCCCTCACATACGCACCAAACAAGATCTAGACAGACAGAGTTGCCCAGATCGTCCGACCTACGATCCGTTCTAGAAGAGAAGGCACGATGGAGGGAGGACGCCAGGGCACGTGATCCACATAGAATTTCTGCCTTGCAGCGGTTGGCTCCTCGGACGCACGGAAGCGTCGAGGTTGGAATGCCAATACCGCGCCCTGCCTACGAACCAACGGACAAGGCATTGGCGAGGCTGCAGACCTCACTGTTCGTTCCGGCAATAGAGAATGCACCCCTGCCGTCAGGCTTCCTACAGCCCAAATTCACCACGTACGAAGGGAAGACGGACCCCTACTCACACTTGAGCCACTTCCGCTAGGTTATGGCGGTGTATCGATGCAACGAGGCCTTGATGTGCATCCTATTCCCCTCGAGCCTTGGCGACCTAGGCCTGACTTGGTTTGAGAAACTTCCAGAGGGCAGCATAGCCTCCTGGGCGTAATTGGCGGAAGCGTTCGTAACAAGGTTCCGAACAAACACTAAAACTCCGGTGGAGATCGACCAGCTACTCTCCATCGACATGGGCGACAAGGAGACCTTAAGATCATACAACAGTCGCTACTGGGAGACCTTCAACCAGATTGGGGACTGCCCCACCAATCTCGCCATTGCACAGTATAAAAGAGGCCTTCCAGTCGGCAACAGACTAAGGGACTCAATTACCATGACACCGCCTCTCACCATGGAAGCCTTGATGGAAAGAGTGCACCAGCACATCAGGGTGGAAGAGGATGGCGCACGTGCCAAAGCAAAATCTGGCGCGACCACAGCACCAGAAAAGAAGACCTCAGCAAAGGTTAACACGGTAGACCGTCCGAACAGAAACGGACATGGCAGAAGAAACAACGAAGAAGACCAGGACAAAAGATGGTTGAGAGTCCGCACTGCCATAACCACGGTCTTCAAAAAACCAATCTACCGAATACTTAGTGAGATTCGAGACGAGCCTTTCGTCAAGTGGCCAGCCAAGCTAGGCGAGGCTCAGAAGGACTACGACGACAGGTCACGGTGCACATTCCATAAAGAAAAGGGGCACCGCACTGAGAATTGCACGCCATTGAGACAGCCCTTGGAGGAGTTGGTGGCAGCAGGCCACCTGGATAAATACATCGAAGGAGGCGCGCAACCAGCCCCCCAGGACCATAATAACCCCAATGGTATGCCAATTGACGCCCCACCTCAAGGCGTAATTAACGTGATACATGGAGTCTTTGAACCTGAGCGTGTATGAGAGCTCAGAGGATCAATAAAAAAGGCTGAACACTTAAGAGAGGTACTAGGTGCCCAGCCTACCATCAAGAAGGGGAAGACAGAGGCCACGAACGTCATGTCTTTCTTAGACAGGGACTTGGCCAGAATATACTGCCCTCACAACGATGCCTTGGTTGTCACTCTCTGAGTCAAGGATTTTGACGTTAAGCGGATTTTGATTGACCAAGGTAATTCGTGTGAAATCATGTACTACGAAACATTCAAACAACTGAAGCTACAAGACAAAGACTTAGCATCGGCCGTATCTCCCCTGATTGGATTCAATTCAATGCCAGAATGGCTAGTCGGCAAAATCATCCTTCCAGTCAGAGCAGGAAGCGTAACAAAGCAAGTGGAGTTCTGGGTGTTGAAAGTTCCTTCAACTTACAACATCATCTTGGGCAGAACATGGCTGCATGCCATGCGTTCGGTAGCGTCTTCCTACCACCAAGTAATGCGGTTCCCCAACGACGCCGGAGTAATTGAGGAGGTCTACGGAGATCAGATTATGTCCAAGCAATGCTTTGTCACAGTGAATGGCAACCGCACCGCCAAAGGATATGTTCATTCGGTGGAGGAACCAGAGAGTAATGAACTATTCGCTGATGTTGGCAAAGCGGCTAGTCAAAAGGCAGTAGAGGACTTGGTGGAAGTAAGAATAGACGAAAAGAACCCGGATAAGTTCTTTCTACTCGGTTCGTCGTTGTCCAGCACTTAGAGATTGGAGGTCTTAGAATTTTTGACCTCTAACATCGAAGTGTTCGCCTGGACCCCATACGAGATGCCGGGCATTGATCCCAACTTCATCTGTCACCAACTCAATATCCACCCTTCTGCCAGACCAATCATTTAGCGCACCCGCAGATCGGCACTCCACCATGCCGAAATAGTTGCAGAAGAAGTAGGAAACCTGTTGGAAGCAAGAGCAATCAGAGAGGTGCATTACCCAAGATGGATCTCCAACACCGTCGTAGTGCCAAAAAAGAATGGCAAGTGGCGTGTCTACGTCAACTACAAAACGGTCAACAAAGCGTGCCCAAAAGACAGCTTTCCTCTACCACGGATAGATCAACTGGTAGACCTAACGGCGGGGCACAACCGACTTAGCTTTCTAGATGCATATAGAGGCTACCGCCAAATCGCCATGCATGAACCAGACCAAGAGGTCACATCCTTTACGACTCCAAGGAGACTCTACTGTTACAAGGTCATGCCCTTTGGCCTGAAGAACGCAGGGGCGACGTTTCAGAGAATGGTCACCAAGATGTTTGAACCATTGTTAGGCAGGACAATGGAGGCTTACATCGACGATATGGTAGTCAAAAGCAAAGATGAGAATGACCACCTCAAGGACCTAGGAGAAATGTTTGAGATCCTGAAGAAGCACAAGTTGCGCCTCAACGCATCGAAGTGTGCGTTCGGAGTAGGATCTGGCAAATTCCTAGGCTTCTTGGTGACCAACCGAGGTATAGAAGCAGACCCTTCTCAGATCAAGGCAATTCAGGATCTGAAGAGGCCAAATTCAGTAAAAGAGGTGCAGCATCTCACCGGCATGGCGGCTGCGCTCAATCGGTTCATAAGCCGGTCGTCAGACAGACTACGACCATTCTTCCATGCACTGAAGGCCAAGTTTGAGTGGGACGAAGAATGCGACCACGCCCTGGAAAGCCTAAAAGAATACATGTCTTCTCCACCACTACTCATAACTCCAATCCCTGGAGAAGAACTCTGCTTATACCTGGCAGTCTCGCAACATGCAATTAGCGCAGTGTTGGTCCGCGCAGAAGGAATCCAACATCTTCCCATCTACTATGTCAGTAAGACATTACTGGGCGCTGAAACAAGGTACTTGCCACTGGAGAAACTAGCACTGGCCTTGATGATGGCCTCAAGGAAGTTGTCGCACTACTTTCACGCCCACACTATAGTTGTCCTCACAGCCTTCCCATTAAAAGCCTTGTTTGAGAGGGCGAACTTTTCTGGGCGAATCTTGAAGTGGGCAGTAGAGTTGGGACAATTTGACATCAAGTTCCAACCCAAGACCGCAGTAAAAGCCCAAGCATTGGCAGATTTTGTCGCAGAATTCACACCAGGAAGTCATCACATCTGCCCAGTCGACCTAACTGAAACAACCGAACTAGGGATGGAAGTTGACGTCGGAATAACGCAACCCCTAGTACTGCTTACTCATTCAGGCCCTAAGGCAGACCAGAGTAAAGAAGGGAAGGAAGAAGCAAACCATGCTACACCAAGTCAGGACTCACCAACAAATAAAGGCTTGGTACAATCGGATAGTAAGGGGCAGACAGCAAGCATGGACTCTGAAGAAGACACCAGCAACATGGAAGACCCCAAAGCATCATCCGATCCCTCCACTTGCTGGAAGTTGTTTGTTGGAGAGATGTGGAAGCTCTTCGTGGATGGAGCATCCAACCGATATGAAGCAGGGTTTGGCATAGTCCTCATCTCTCCCGACGGCTTAGTAGTGGAGCAGGCGATCAACCTTGGCTTCCCAACATCAAATAACGAAGCAGAGTATGAAGCGCTTCTTGCAGGTCTCAAGTCAGCATTCCACATGAAGGCCATCGAGCTAATGGTCTACAACGACTCACAGCTAGTGGTAAACCAAATATCTGGCGACTACGAAGCGAAGGATGACAAGATGGCCAAGTACCAAGAGCTGGTCAGAACAGAGGTCAAAAAATTTGATATAGTCAGGATAGAACAAATTGGCAGAGAGGAAAACAGCAGAGCAGACGAACTAGCAAGCTTCGCCTCAATGGCAGATACCTCCATCCCTCATCCATTACTGATCGACTACCTACCTAGACCAAGCATAGAAGACCCCGAAGCAGAAAAGGTATGTTGTGCAGAGTTAGGCCTTTCTTGGATGGACCCCATCATACTGTTCCTAAAAGACGACATCCTACCGGAAGAGAAGAAAGAAGCCAACAGAATAAGAGCAAAGTCGCAGCGATTTTGGCTCTCTCCATCCTTGGCATTGTACAAAAAGTCGTTCTCAAGACCTTACTTAAAGAGTGTTCACCCCAGCAAAGTGGAAGCATTCCTGTTCAAAATACATGAGGGTGTATGCGGCAGCCATCAAGGAGGAAGATCACTGGCATACAGAGCAATCTCGCAAGGATATTGGTGGCCATACATGCAAGCAGATTCCGAGAAATATGTCAAAAAGTGCGAAAAATGCCAAAAATTCGCACATCAAGTACACCAACCTGCCAGAGAACTTCTACCTCTAACTAGCCCATGGCCCTTCGCAATGTGGGGATTGGACATAGTAGACCCACTTCCAACAGCACCAGGCAACAGGAAGTTCTTTCTTGCCGCAACCGACTACTTCACAAAGTGGGTGGAAGTAGAAGCCTTGGCGTCAATCAAGGAAAAAGATGTGAAGAAGTTTGTCTGGCAGAATATCATCACTCGATTTGGCATACCAAAAGCATTAATCTCAGACAATGGCACTCAGTTCGACGGCAGAATTTTCAGAGGCTTTTGTGAAGAGTACAAGATAGAGTTCTACAATTCTACACCGGCATATCCCCAAGCAAATGGTCAGGCAGAGGCATCAAACAAGGTCGTCTTGGATGGATTGAAGAAAAGGTTAGAAAGAGCAAAAGGCAAGTGGGCAGAAGAGCTCCATCATGTTTTATGAACTTACCGCACCACGCCTCGACGATCAACAGGAGAAATACCATTCTCCTTAGCTTATGGCATGGAAGCAGTCATCCCATTAGAAGTTGGCCTCCCCACAATTCGAAGCGAAAACTTTGACCCAGACTTAAATGGCGAAGCCAAAGCATTGGAGCTTGACCTTGCGGAAGAAAGAAGAGACAGAGCATTGGTCCACATCGCCTCCTACCAACAGGAGTTGTCCAGAAAGTATAACAAAACAGTGCATCCAAGGCAATTCAAGATTGAAGATTGGGTGCTGCGCAAAGTGATGGAAAATACGTTGGTTCCAGGAGATGGCAAGTTGGGGCCTAATTGGGAAGGACCTTACAAGGTGGTTGGATTAGCAGGCAAAGGGGCATACCACTTGGAAGATAAGGACGACAAAGCAGTTCCCAGGCCGTGGAACACTGCCAATCTCAAGTTGTTTTATTTCTAGCTTTTTTTCTTTTTTTAAGTATATGTAATTTTTTACTTTCTCAATAAAACAAGTCGATTCTTTTTTTAGCATAATTGTTTTCAGTAGAAAGTAGCTTTAGTAAGTTAGGAGCATCATAAACATAGTTGGCCGGAATAACCAACTATGAACCCTTCCTAAGCCCAGGATAAGGATCCAGGCTGCAGGACGTTTAGTCAGAATAACCACACACTATATTCTAAGTTGGCTGGAAAAACCAACTTACAGGTTGGCTGGATTAAACCAACACCTCTCCTCAGCCCAGGATAGGGATCCAAGCTGCAGAACGTTTGGTCGAAATAACCAAACACTATATTCTAAGTTAGCTGGAAAAACCAACTTACAGGTTGGCTGGATTAAACCAACACCCCTCCTAAGCCCAGGATAAGGATCCAGGCTGCAGGACGTTTGGTCGGAATAACCAAACACTATATTCTAAGTTGGCTGGAAAAACCAACTTAGAGGTTGGCTGGATTAAACCAACTCTTGTTACTCTTCAACCAAAGTAAGTGTATGGCTGAAGAGTGGTTGGCTGGATTAAACCAACTCTTGTTACTCTTCAGCCAAAATAAGTTTATGGCTGAAAAGTGGTTGGCTGGATTAATTAAACCAACTCTTTGTACACTTCAGCCGAAGTAAATGTATGGCTGAAGAGTGGTTGGCTGAATTAAACCAACTCTTTGTACTCTTCAGCCGAAGTAAGTGTATGGCTGAAGAGTGGTTGGCTGGATTAATTAAACCAACTCTTTGTACACTTCAGCCGAAGTAAATGTATGGCTGAAGAGTGGTTGGCTGAATTAAACTAACTCTTTGTACTCTTCAGCCAAAGTAAGTGTATGGCTGAAGAGTGGTTGGCTGGATTAAACCAACTCTTTGTACTCTTCAGCCGAAATAAGTTTATGGATGAAGAGTAGTTGGCTGGACTAAGCCAACTCTTTGTACTCTTCAGCCGAAGTAATGGTATGACTAAAGAATGGTTGGCTGGATTACACCTTTGGATACTCTTCAGCCGAAATATTTATATAGGCTAAAGAGTGGTTGGCTAATAAGTTAGATCACTAGAACCGGAGTACGGTATATCGGCCCAGAAATATTTCAAAAAGCAGTTAGAAAGCAAGCATTCAAATCGAGATCACAGTTGAGCAAATGAGTTCATAGAAAATTCATTACAAGTACAAGCATACAGAACAAAACTGGAATAAGAGTTAGCTCAGAAGATTTCTTCATTCATTAAAGTAAAAAGCAAATACAACTGAGGGGCCGCAGCCCAGTTACAAGTTCAAAAACAAAAGAAAAGAAGAAAGCAAAAAGACAATCAGTTGAAAAGGTCATCAATTTCGGCATCGAATTCTGCATCAGCATCTACACGAAGACCGGTCTCAGGCGGGAGCTCGGTCTCAGGCACAGGAGTTGTTTCGGTCCGAAGCACGGTTGCACCTGGTTGTTCAATGGTTAGGTCTTCCACCGTTGGCTCCGCCCGAGCTGACTGATCCGCATTAATGACCGGAGTGTCCTCAGAATCCGAATCCTCATCAGAGCCTGAACCTTCTAGAAATTGCTGCTGAAGGGCAGCAGCATACTCCGCCAGGGAGCTCGGTATGCAGTAGGCTGGAGAGTCGTAGACTTCGGTCTCAAGACCGTTACCGAGCTTCTCCACCGCCGCCCTCCAGCCGCACTTAAAAAAGAGGTCTTTGGCGGCTTCACACTGTTGAGTGTAAGCGTCCTCCGCCTTCTTGAAGCCTTGCTTTTCGGCTCCTTTGATGCTTTCCTTTAGCTGGGTGATTTCCGCGTTTTTCTTCTTCTCGATCTTCGCCAGTTCGCGAAGATACTTGTCTTTTAGCTCAATGGTGGCCTTTTGCTTTTCTGCTTCGGCCGAACTAACCAGTTCGGTCAGTCGGCCGTTCTCAAATCGCAATTCGGCTATTTGTTTTCGTGCCTCCTTCAGCTCGGCCGATTTAGCTTCGGCCTCTGCCATGGCCTCCCTCGTGTTTCTCCTCAGCTCCATCACCCTCCTGTGTGTAACATTGTTTTTCTGGATGGCCTGCAAAGGAGTAGTAACTTTTTCTTTAGCCGGACTGAAAGTTGGAAAAATTACAAAGAAAGAAGAGAGCTATTTACCAGGATCATTGACTTAGTTGAAGACCGGATGGACTTCAGCTCAGTATTTAGTTGTTTGTAGTGGTGCTCCATGTCTTTTAGAAGGCACACACTCTTGGCTAGATTGAAAGCCATCGAGTGGTCCTTCTCAGCGACAACCGAATCTGGATTAAACCAACACTTCTCCTCAGCCCAGGATATTCATAGTGTTCTTATGAAGATTTTTTCCCAGAATGAACAAAAGGAAAGAAAGTGTTTTGCAAAAACACATGAAACAAATTACAGTGGATGAAGAGAAGTACAAAAACAAAATAGATTGTGGATGCTTACCTGGAAGAGAGGAAGAAATGGAGATGAAAGCAAGATAGTGGAGAACACGAGTTCTTCAGGTTGCAGAGCAAGGAACAGGAAAACGCAGCTCAAGAAGAAAGAGAGGAGACTGAATAGTAAGGAAAATGGTTTTTTGAAAAATGAAAGGTTTTTGTTTTGATAGAAAGGAAAAGGCGGGAACTGTTCAAAAGGTGTGAAGTACGAAGAACGGCGTGACAGCTGTGCTGGCCAACCAGAGCATGCCACGTGTCATTGGAAGGACAATCGATTCAGTTTCTACAACTGAAGAGACGTTTTGACCGGACGTGAACAGCTCGGCTTGAGTTTAGCTCGGCCGAAATGGCTTCAGAATTTTAGCTCGGCTGGAAAAGCTAATGGGTAAGGTGAGTTCGGCTGGAAAGGTTAAAACTGTAGCTCGGCTGATAGACGGATAATCCCTATCATGCTTTGCAGATGGAAATTAAGGGGCAATTGAGAGGGTAATTTATATGGATAAATTGGGTCGAGCTGGGTAGTGGGCCATTATGGGCCGCAATACTAATGGCCGAGTAACATGGCCGTATAAGTTACTCCGGTCGTGTAGGTGCTTCGGAGTTAGTCCGGTCCCAAGCCCGGAAAGTTAGTCCGGTTTGGAGGAAGATTGAAGTTATACCGGTCTTAGCGTTGGACCGGTTATTACATGTTAGCTCGGTCTAAACCACACCATGGGTTGTACATGAGAAGCCGAAGTAAGAACAGTAAATGAGGAGCCGAACTAAGAATAGTTCGGCCTATTCTGTGGCTAAGCATAGTCGTGTTTAGCTCGGTTATATGGTAGTTCGGCCATGGCAAAACCATCTCACTTGGTTAAAGCAGTGAGGAGGGTGTTGGAGGATAAGCATTATCCTTCAGGAGTATGAATCCTAGCAGGACTCTACATGGAGGAGTAAGAGTCCTACTTGGATTGTGCCACATGGAACCTATAAAAGCTCACCAATATCACCTATAGAGAGGTAACACAACTTTGTTTTCTGAACACACAGAGCTTTTGTCTATTTGTCAAGCTTACTGACTTAGGCATCAGAGAGGTTTCCGGCACACACCCGCCGGCTAGCTCACGTTTGTGTTTTCAGGTGATAAAGCGATGTCGTACGGAGGAACGCAGACTTGATCAACAGGATTATACGAGAAGGTATATTTCTTTCCCGTACAAGTATCAAGTCACTTAAATATAAAAAAAAATTCTCTTGGAAAAATATCTTTTTCACCAAAATAAATGGGTTGATAATCATGTCTCAAGATTTTTATATTTAATATGATTCAGTAGTTAAAAATGCTTTAATAATAAAAAGAACAAAGGAATTTAGAAATAAAGAAGCCTTTTTTTATTAATTTATTTATTTATTTATGAACTATAGAAGGCTACACTTACACTTCCAGAGAAAATAAAGATCAATCTTTATGTTTCAAATCTCTCAGTGCTTATATCTCAATATAATTTCAACCTTTAAATTATGTGAAATATCGAGACAAATTTTTTTTAAAACATAATCCAATTGTAGGAGACACAAGTTATGTTTAATGAAGTAGTTCGTTTGGGAAAAGTTAATGATTTTTTTTTATTAATTTAGCTTTGTTAAATTAATTCTATTTGGGAATAATTTTTGACTTTTTTTGATTTGGATGTTATTGTTATGAAAAAAAAAAGTGACATGATTATGATTTGGATATGATATTATATCTTATTGACTTATTTAGTCTATTTTATCTTTTTATGGTTATTTAAACAAAAAAAGTTGTTAACAAACGATAACTTTATATCAAGTCATTTCATATAGAGATGAACCTAAGATTTTGCCATAAAGAGTAACATGTATGGCCTCATTTGGGATGTAAATTTTGGGTTAAAATAGTCAATAAAAATATATTTTAAAAAAAAGAAGAAGGTTAATATAGTTAATAAGACAAAATTTCACATCTAAATCATAATCATTTCAGTTTTTTTTCTCAAAATATCAAATCAATTACCCAAAGAAAAAAAAAAACTAAAAATCACTCAAAATATAATTTTTTTAGTCATGCTAAAATAGTCAAATAACCAAAAAGTTAGACTAAAAAATCCCATTTCAAAGCATATGAATAATTTTATTTTAAAAAACCATTAATTTTTACAGAAAAGAAAGGAGAAAAACAATAACATAAAAATAAGTCCATTTTCTTGTATTCATGTTGTATTACAAAATATAGCAACGGTAAGATAACTTATATATTAAGGGTTTGTTTGGCTTTAGTTTTTTAGCTAAAAAAAAAACACAAAAAATAAAATAGGTTAAATAAGTTAATAAGATAAAATGCTACATCCAAATCATAATCATTTCATTTTTTTCTCACAGAAGTTAAAAAAATTAAACCAAACAAACTTTTAATCCCAAACTGAAATAATCAAAAAGCCAAGGCAATTACTACACGGCAACTAAAATAAAATATCTTGAGTTGTGTTCAATAATGTTTTATATTATTAAAACATCTATAATAAAATTAAATTAAAACTCTAAACAATATGTTTATCAATAAATATGATCCAATAACGTATTGAATCCTAGTCCATCTTCTTCCCTTAGGGGTTGTTTGGAATAATCTAAGTAAATATATTTTTTGATTTTTTATGAAAAGATATGCAATATTGTAGAGAGATAATGTGATCTAAATAAGAAGTGATGTGACCTAAATAAAATAAAAAGATAAAAAAATGTGTTAAGGTAATGTACGACAAACAACCCCTTAATGCTCGTAGTTGACTTTAAATATGAGAAAAGTCCTAATTTTTTTTGTTACATGTTGTCCAAAATTTTTAATTTTATATTTGTACACCCATGTATCATAGATATAAGGGAGTGGCTACTTAATTTTTGTTTTTTTTTTTTTTTTCAAAAACTTAGAGGAAGGTGGCCACTTAAAAGTTATTGGAAAAAACAAATACACGTACAGGTCAATATAATTTAAAGCTAATTATGGTAATAAAGGGTATTTTTAAAAGACTAGTGCTATTTACCCTTATTTTTTTTCTTAGGACCCCTTATTTTTGGAAAATTCTATTCCACACATCACATTTTCTCTCTCCACATATTTAATGAACTTTATTTTTATTACAAATTTATCTTTAAATAAAATGACCAAAATAGACATCCATCCACACACTTTACACAATCAGATTTAACCTTACAAACTGGACAACTAGAATCTGATTTCATAGATTTCTCAATACATAAACTGAAAACAATAGAAACAACACAAAGTATTAGGCTTCTACTTCCACATTATCAAATGCCATACATAGATTTGTACATTAATGAAAAAAAATAAATAAATAAACAAACATGTAAAGCCCATGGCATGAAGCTGAATCAGAAGAACTTACTTGCAAAATACATGGTTACATGTGAGTGAAACTGTAGCTTTCAAAAGACTCAAACTGCATAAAATAACAAACTATCAAAATTCAACCGATCCAAATTCCAAATCAAAAAGAAAATTTCAAACCTAGATACAATTTTATACCAAAAACATAAACAAACAAACATGAAACGAATTGAAATACAGAACCCAGATGAATATATTACTGGAACTGATATAAATTGTAGTTAATCTGATTATAACGTTCAGTTTGTAAGGTTCAATCTGATTGTCATCAATCATGGCAGGCCTGCTGATGCAACACGATGACCATGAATATTTGTGTAGGCCAATATGCGAGTGTATAGACATTTTTTATTTAATGAGTATATTTGGAATGTGGGGTGTGTGAATTGAGATAAATGCCTAAGAATCAAATTACTAAGTGAGTGGAGTAAGAAAGGATATACACAGAGACAATGTGGTGTGTGGAAATAGAATTTCCCCTCTTTTTTTTTAATTTCAATTTTGTCTAAACATGAAGTTCTATTTTTACCCTCATCCATAATCTTTTAACCTTGATTTCTCAAACCCTAAACTTAATCCTACTAGCCATTTTATCACCTCCGACCATTGTTGTACCCTCCCAGTCATGTCTAACGCCACCCTTCACCTGTGATTCACAACTCTGCCACCCTCCTCTCATTGCCACCTTGTCACTGCTCTCTGTAATTACAAACCCAAGCCACTGTGATAGCAAGAAAGACAAGTAAACGATGACCAACAATGTCGCCCTCTTCCTATAACCACCCCCACAGCTTTCTTCTTTGCAAAACCCTAGACGTAGCTACTTTCTACAATTGCAAACCCTAGCCACCGTGATTCCGAAAGAGAGAGGAGAATGACCTAATAGTCGCGATCTTGATCATGACATGAGAGAAACAGAGAGAGCGAAAACAAGAGCAAGAGAGAGAGAGAGGGATGAGGTAAAGGTAGAGGTAGAGGTAGGAGTCGGACTGGGTGGTGGTGGTGGCGGTTGAAGATAAATTGATGGATAGCGAGGTGGAGAAGGAATAGAGGGAGGTTGAGAAAAGGCAGGTGGTATCGAGAATAAGTTGGGAATACTCGTTGAAGCTATAGGGGGCAGGAGTAGTGGGGTCACCGAAAAAAAGGTCACTGACGGTGAAAGGCTGTTGACAATGGAAAAAGAAGAGTTTGGAATCCAAAGAACAGAGGCATAGCTAGTATTAAGGTGAGGGTTCAAAGACAAGATAGAAGGGTTTCAATTATGTGAGTATGGATTTAAAGAAGTGGAGGATCCAAAGTAAATAAGCAATGACATTTAATAGCACTCTTTTTGAAATCATTAGACAAGTATCCCTCTAGTAATGTCCTTCCTTGATCCCATGCAAAGAATTATTTATTTATTTTTTTAATTTTCAAATACAGTTTTCTAGTTTTCATTTTTAAATATAATTTTTGAGTTTTTGAATTTTTTTCTTTACTGAAAAATTTCATCTTTTAGTCAAATTTTTTTAAATTTTTAATTGCACCTAAAAACTAAAATATTTGTGCAGAAATTTTAAAAGAAAAATTATTAAAAAAAAAAGAGAGACAAATTTTCATAAATTTGTATTTTTAGTGAACTTTTTAAATTTCTTCATAAATATTTTAGTTTGTAAGTATATTTAAATTTTAAAAAAATAGAAATATAAAAACAAAAAACTCAAAAATAAATTTCGAAAGCAGAACAAACATTTTGTTTTTGATAAATTTTATGTTATGCAGACAAAGTGACATCAGATGTAGCCCTTGATCCATCAGGGCTATTAGCCATTGCTATATGCCATAGATGTGCTCTCTTTGTTGCAGTTTCTGTGGGGGCCAAAATTTGATGTGGCCACGTAAATCCAGCTGTCACCTTTGGATTGGCTCTTGGCGGCCAAATCACTGTCCTAACTGTCATCTTTGACTATATTACACAACTAGTTAGCTCCATTGCGGCATGTTACCTACTTAAATATGTGATACACACCTTTTGAGTGGTGTGTACCATAGTCTTTCCCTAAAGAGAAACATAAATAATTGTTACACAACCTATTTTGAGAAGGCTACATTTTAGCTAAAAATATATATTATTTATGGTTGCCCATTTTGAGAGGGCCACATTTTAGCTAATTTTTTTTTTATTATTATTATTTATAGTTGTCTAGTCAAAATAAAGGGGTTTTTTTTTTAGGTTTTTGATATTAAGACTTTATAGTATATAAGACATTTAATATTTTAATAATGTCTAAGATCCCTCAAATTGATCTAGAGAAAATTCGACTTCACAGAGAAAATCTTACCAGAATTTCTCTAGACTTACTTCAACCCAGAGAAATTCTCCCAGTCCAGAAAAATTCACTTAAACTCAGAGAAATTCACAAAAACTTAGAGAAAATTTCTTTCCAACCCAGAGAAATTCACAAACCTCCTTAAGCAGTACCTTTTACTGTGAGGGAAAAACAACAGAAATCAAAGTCTTGAAATCATTGAACAGAGATATATGAATATAAATACTATGATATCTATGTGATGGAAAAAAAACAAAAATTCAGACACTTTTCACAGAGATTTAGAGGAGAATCTTAGTATCATATTGTAGACACCCCATTTTTGACCGTCCATAAGACTTGGACGCGACTGATGATTTACATGGTGGAGAAAGGTGTGCAAGGGAAAGGTTCAGTTTCTTCGGCAAGGAGAGAGTCAAATCTCAACTTTATACCCCTGTTCTAGACCAAAACGATCTTGATCAAAAGATTTTAGTCTTAAAAACCTCTCTTTCAAAACATTTTTGAAATAAAGTTTTTACGATATTCTGAGGCTCGCATTTTGTCAAATGTTGCATTTTTCGGTAAACCGAGCGAGGACAAAATGGGAATGAATGAAAGAGAGATGAAATCTTTGAAAAATCTTTCAAAACACCTTACTTAGGGGTTTGAAGTTGAAGAAAAGAAAAGAAGAGGGAAGAAATCCAGTCGGGGGAGAAAATGGGCATGAACCGTTAAGAGAGAGAGTCGAGCAGCCCTCGCCGAATCGGGCCTATTCATTTGGATACTTGGAATCAAGCTATGAGGCCACTACCGTTGGAAATCTTATTCCCGGGGCTTCATTTTTCACTCAAGAATCTCCTAAATTCAATTCCGGACAGAGGAGATATGGTTGATTGAAGTGGGGCATCACTCCGGTTGGACCGAAATCTGCGCGGCTTTACCAAAAAGGGCATAACTTTTTCCACAGGAGGAATTTTGATGCAAGGTTTGCGCCATTGGAAAGCTAACTTCTGGGGCTTCAATTTGGACACTTGAATGGCCACCATTGGACTTCCCAATCACCCACCGAACACTTTTCTTTCCGGTAGTTCATTTTTTTGTCCTAAAAGTAGCTGGCCGGCCAGAAAACCTAGCCGGCCGGCCACCTAGCTGGTGAAATGACTTTTTTGCCCTTTTTAACTAGCCAGCCATAATCCCCTCCCCAAGTGTGTCCTAAAAGTGAATTTTGTTTTCCTCTAGGCCTTATGTCCGAGGGTTTGGCCTTTTGGGGGGAAACTTGAATTAGTTTTCCCCCCCATTTTTCCCCCTCTTTTCCACCCTTTTTTGTCTATATAACCAGCATTCCCAGCTGGTTTTAGGAGGTTAGAAAATTTTTTTTAAGCCTCTTGGATTGTATCTCTCTCTCTCTATATTCCAACCATCAAAACCCTAAGTTTCCTACACCATTTCTACACCACCTCATAGCACAAGGCCTCCATCCTTCATTCCAACACTTTGGGACTGCTTTGAAGAGGTTAAAGGCTCAGAATTTTGGTCCAAGAGCTGTTGGTTCTCTAGTCTACAAGGGTGAGTACATTTCCCCTCCTTTTGGTCCTATTCTTGCTCAATACATTAGTCATACTTGCTTGCATATTTGAGCTCCGGCCTTAACTGAAAATGGAATTTTTTTGAGCTCTATTTTATGTTTTTTTAAGGGCCTCTCACTGTTTGAGGCCTCCTTATTGCACTTGCTTCATTACCTCTCTTGTATGCCTATTTCTTGTATAGTATTTTTGGCCTATATGTAAACTGTTTTGAGGCATGTTTTAAACTGTAAAGTAGCTTATTTTGAGCCCTTCTTCAACATTGTTGAAGGGCTTATCACTGTTTGGGGCCTCCTTTTGTCACTTACCTTTGTATCCCTTTTTTGGCCCCATTTTTGCATGATTTGTTAGCCTCTTGTGCTTCTGTTTTTGGACTCTGGTCTGAACTATAAATGGCCTTATTTTGACCCCCTCTTCATGTTTCATTAAGGGTATTTTACTGTTTGAGGCATCCTTTTTGTACTTTGTGTTATAGCTCTCTTTTTTTCCTTATCTTGCATAGCATTTTTAGCATACTTGTACACTGTTTTGGGTTTGATCATCAACTGTAAAAGGTCATATTTTAGGTCCTTCTTCAACTTTGTTGAAGGACCTTCATCTGTTTGGGGCCAGCATGCATTACTTGCTTCTTTGTCCTCTTTTAGGCCCACTTTTTGCATGAGAGTTTTGCCATATTTGTGTTTGTTTTTGTGGCTTTTGGTAAACTGTAAAACATCATATTTCGGGCCCCTCTTCAACATTGTAGAAGGGCCCTTCTCTGTTTAGAGTCAGAAGCTTGCACTTGCTTCATTATCTTGCTTTCGGGGCCGTTTTTGCATGCTAGTTTAGCCTCATTTGCGTTCGCTGCTTGGCCTTGCTTAAAACTGTAAATGTGCTTATTTTTGGGCTGTATTGACTCTGTCTTCACATTCCATATTCAAATAATGCATGCATTGCATAGTTATAGGTCATTCAGTATGCCTAATTTCATGGTTCGAGACTTATTCCATGCATCGGGTGTCATTTCGCCATCTTTCAGGGCTGTTTTGCATCATTTATTGCCTCTGAAAATTGCATGCTAGTATGCCATAGTCCATGTTTTGCCATGTCTTGTTAGAGTGACATTCGGTGCCTTAGGGTCGGTCCTCGGTTTGCGTGCACGTGTGCACGCATTTCGAGTGTCTCATTTTCATCCAATGGCCTCTTATGTGAGTCTGGCTGAGGTCCACTTGTGTTAGTGTAAGTCCATTTATGCATTGTGTATGCCATTTCATTTCATAGCATTGTGTATGCTAGGTTGTATGCTAGTGCATTGTGTGTGCCATGTTACCCCGTGCATCGTGTATGCCATTTCATAGCATGTTGCATGATTAGGTTATATCTTAGTTGCATTTCATGCATTTCATGCATATTGCATTGTGTTCGGGATAGGGGTTAGCCCGAGCACGGGAAACGAGGGACGTTTCGTACTTCGAGTGACGGAACGTGTCTCAATTCCCAGTCACCGACACTCCGGATTATCTATGATGGAGTTAGGTTTTAGTTGAGTTTTCATGTGCATTCATTCTATATAGAGTTGTGCAATCCGATTCCTCGGCCATCATGCATCGAGATGCGTGATTGGTGGCTCGAGGATCGAGGCATGCATACATTTGTGAAAATACATTGCCATGCCCCTTTCCTGCTCTCTGTTGCAGCAAATCAAGAATCAGCAGCCTTCCGAGGCTTAGCGCACTTTCCAAAAAAAAAATTACAAAACAGAGACTAATCGGGGCATCGTCATGGATTTCCGTGCAAAGGCAACCCGGACATGCATCATTCATCATCTGGAGAAGAGTCAAGACAGTCCCTGGCTTGCATGCCAGTTTATTATTTTTCTTAGTTAATTTGTAAATTAATTAGGGATTTGTACATATTTGGACTGTATTATTTGGACTGTACCATTTATTCGGACCCTATGTGCAAGGGCAATGTTATAATAAGTGTGCGTGTGTGTGATGTATGTCTTCCAACTCCACGTCTTTCTCCCTTTTATTTACCAGCTTATGATGGTTAGATTATGGCATGTTTCAATTAGCATACAGTATGATAGCATGTTTGCATTCATTCATCTGTTTTGCATGCACCGGGCTCGGCGCATCATACTAGCTGCATTTGTATTTCAATTCCAAATTGAATACTTGGTAGCTGTTGCATCTCATATGCCATGTTTAGAATAGCCGAGCCTGTTATAGTTGCATTTTTTTGCATGTGTTGCATTAGGCATTTCTGTATATTTAGGATCATGTATGGATTTCTAATCGGTTTCTGTTTTGGCTTGGAGTACTTGGTGAGTTTTATGCTTTAGCATCCTTGCATGCGTGTGAGTGACTGCCATGAATAGCATGCTTACCATGAGGCTAACTGCTTATGTGATATAACTGCCTTGAATTCTTGTGGGTGAAGGTTGGGTCATTTGGATTGGAACAATTCATCAACTGTGAGTTTTAAGCCTACTAGATAGTGGCAAAACCATCTTTTCTAAGCCCACCTGAGGGTGGAAAAATCTGCATTTTAAGCCTACCTGCGGGTAGCAAACCGTCTTTCAAAAAACAAACATGAAATGTTTTGTTCCAAATCAGACGACTCAGTCTATACTTGTATGCTGTGCGCATCACATAATAAATCTAGGCTAATAACCGGAATAAGAGCACATAATGTTTTCAAAACTAGATATCATGGTTAGTAGAGGCCGATCTTTGATCGGGCGAACGGGGGTGCTCACGAAGTGACCTTCCCCAATCGTACCCAAGTTCCCGATCCGAGGCAACTTTGGTGATGACGGACTCATGGCCTTAGGCAAACGAGTCAGGATTTCCTAAATTTCCCAAAAATAAAATATTTAGGTGGCGACTCTATATCTGGCAAAGCAGTTCATGTTTGGCACTTCTCTTTCAAAAATCTGTTTTCTCAAAATGATTTGCCGGATTTGGACTCTTTGGTTCAAGATTAAGAATCGTGACGCAAATCGAGTCCGAGCTGTAGCGAGGTCCCCCCGCGGGCTTGTCTACACATATGCATCTTACTAAGGACCAGGTTTACAAAAAAACTATCCTAAGAAAAGAACCAGACACTCAATTTATTTGCTTAGATAGTAAAAAAAACAATAATAATGATTACCATGATATTATTGATCTAAAGAAAATTCAACTTCATAAAGAAAATCTCACCAGATAAATTTTGGGAAGAATTTCTCTAGACTTTCCCTAACCTTCCCTAGACTTTCCACTCGCCAGAGAAATTTTTCTCTAGCCTTCCCTTCTTTAGCCTTCCTTAGACATCCCACTCTCTAGAGAAATTTTGAAAATTTCTCTAAAATTTCTCTGGCCTTCCCTTCTCTCTAGAGAAATTCCCCTTGCCGGACTTCCTACAAAATTACCTCTCCAAAGAAATTTTGAAAATTCTCTGGCCTTCCCTGGACTTTCCACAAACCTCTTGAAATGTATGTGAAACAATATCGAACAAAACACAATTCAATTTCCAAATCTTAAATGCAACAAATCGAAGTAAATCCTTAATTACAGACCTCTCAACTCCACACACACAGTAATTTCAAAGAACCAATCGCATAAAACAAACACAAAATCAAAGGCTGTGAACATCAATTAAAGAAAAAGGTGAAGATGCTCCTCCGATCATCAACTTTAACGCCCTACTCGACGAGTTCCTGTTGGCTATCATGATTTCGCCAATCTCCGCTGCGCTCAGCGTTGTTATGCCCTGAAACACCTCTTCAACTTGTGGAAACAACTTGTGATCCTTGAGCCCTAGATAGTTATTCGCTAAGCTCTTAAAGAAATTGAAATCACAGAGGGGAAAATGAATGTGAACATCGATTCGTCTTGATCTGAGTATCGATGAATCGATATGTTCTTTGTTCTTCAACGTGAACACCATCACTCTCTCATCTCCGCAACACGAACTCACAAGTCCATCCATGAAGTTCAGTACACCAGACAAGGTCGTTGTTGTCGATTTCTCAATACTGAAATCATGATCAGACGACTTTGCAAGTAGGATTTGGAACCGAATCAGTGTTGAACAACCGTCCGAATCGGTGTTGAAACGGTTCATGGTTGATCGAATCACATACACACACATACAAAGAGAGAGAGAAAGAGAGAGAGAGAGAGAGATGGATAAACGGAGGTCAGATTAGTGAATCGGAGAGAGGGAAGAAGAAATTGTTGAGTAGAAAGAGAAAGAGGAAAAGAGAGTGAATTTTCTCTGTGATATATGGGTGTAGGGTTAAGAGACATTAGACATCACAAAATAAGATTGTGGATCTCTTTTATCATAAAAAATGAGAGAGGGACCTTAGCCTAATTTTTCCCAAAATAAATCTTTACAAAAAATTAACATTATTTTATGTTTTTTAGTAAAGATGAAAAAAAATCAATTTATAAGTCAAGCAAGGGAAACCTTAGTTGAGTTTAATTCACATTAATTGGTGCGAGGTTAAATTTAATGGCCTTTTTAATATCATCTTTTGCACTATATAACCAAAATAAATATATATATACTCTACCAAAATTTTTATATAATTTTTTTTTATTAAAATGATGTGACAGTATCATTTTAATAATTGAAGACATCTCAATGTGATGTTTTTTTTTCTTACGCAATTGGCTGACAGTGTTGGAATTACTGAAGGTGTGATTATGGAGATTACTATCACCTATGCTATGGTACACACAGTGTATGCCACCGCAATAATTGGCCCCAAGAGGGACACATTGGGCACAACTGCAAACAAATTGGGCACAAATGCACCCATTGCCATTGGTTTCATTGTTGGAGCCAACATGTTGGTTACCGGCCCATTCTCTAGTGGGTGGATGAACCCAGCTCGCTCTGTTGGGCCCACAGTTGTTAACAAAGACTTCCACAATAACTGGATCTACTAGGTCGAACCCCTCATTGGCGGCGGGTTGGCCGGAATCATCTATTCAAATATGTTCATGTAACATAAGTTTGCATCTCTCTAGTGTTCTTAATCCATTTCTCCAACTTCTCCTTGTAATTAAAGGAGGGATCTTCAAGGTACCTTTTACCTTAGTTTTTTGTTTTTTTTTTCTCAATTATCATTTGGGTTTGTTGGTGTAAATCTATGTTGTTGGAAAATATTGTTCACTTTTTCTTCTAAAAGATATGCAAGGAGTTGGTGTTGGAACAATCTTAAGACAAATTAGAATTATTCTGTTTAAATAAAAATTTTCATTTGTTTCCTTTTTTCTTTTTTATTCTTACATAAATTATTTGCTGTGGTTTTACAAATAATATTCTGGTTAGAAAAATAAATAGTAGTAATATACTGTTTATTTTCTTTGACAACTAGTAGTAATATACTAGTGTCATTAACAATTCAGAATATTTATTTGTAAAGTTGGTCAGAAATTAATTTTGATTTTCAGAAATAATGTCTAAGTGTTCATTAATTAAAATTATGTTTTCAGTATTTTAATTTTTGAAGTGTTACAGAAATATTTTTCTGTGTGGAATTAATTTGTTTAAATAAAATTTTATTTTATTTTCAAATTAATTGGAAATAAAAGTTGCAATTCTTATTTCTTTTATTTTTACAAAACTTAATTATGTGGTTTTGGTTTAAAATTTATGTGCAGCATAAAATTCTAATTATAATTTTGTTTTATAATTTAGAATTCATGACTATTGAAACTGGTCAAACTAATGCTTAAACAAATACTGGTGTAGTAGCTGCAATTGCTCCAACCCCTCCTCATGTTGTGACAGTATCAGTCAATCATGGTGAGAAGCCATAGAAGTTCTCAGGAACTGATTTTAAGAGATGGCAGCAGAAAATACTGTTCTATCTTATTACTCTAAACTTAGCACGTTTTCTCCATGAGAATGCTCCTAATTTGAAAAAGGATGAAACCGACCGGCAAGTGGTTGCTGCGGTCAATGCTTGGAAACATGCTGATCTCCTTTGCCAGAACTACATCTTAAACAGACTTGACAACACATTATACAACGTTTATAGTCTAATTAAAACGGCAAAGGAACTTTGGGAGTCTTTGGAGAAAAAGCACAAAGCAGAAGATATTGCCTCAAAGAAATTTGTGGCTGGCAAATTCCTGGATTTTGTGATGGTTGATTCTAAGACTGTGATCAGCCAAGTTCATATAGCGATTCCGGTCTTGACCCGTTACCTATTGTATTCCGAACTCGGGTTGGTATGGTTTAGAATGGTTATTCATATTTTTTTGCCCTTATCTTCCCCTTATTTTGGTTATTAGGTTGTAGTTGTGCGTTGGAAATAGGTTGGTTGCTTGTTTTTCCAAACCTTTGTTGCTAGATTTTGGCTCTTGTGCTCGAGCCGGCATTCTTGCGCTCAAGCGGGCTTCACAAATTTTGCTCCTCCACTCGAGCGGCCATTCTTGCGCTCGAGCGGGATTTGCTAACTCTCAGTATTTTTGCAGACCTGTAAATACAGGAAGAATGTGTTCTACGCTTGAGCGGCATTTCCGACGCTTGAGCAGGTGGACACACAAGCGTCCAATCTTGCGCTTGAGCAGAGTCCTTCGTCTATAAAACTTCTGGAAATGTGTATTCCATACTCGAGCGTAACTTTCTACGCTCAAGCGAAACTTTGTGTCTGACACTTGAGTGTCACTTTCTACGCTCAAGTAGACTGCGTGTATAACAGTCCGTGAAGATGATATTTTTGTTCATTTTTTCATTTCCCTCTCTCTCTAAAACTTTTCAAAAACCTAGATCTTGAGTTTGTCTCTCTAAAACTCACATTCTCTCTTCTATTTCATCTAGATCCGTTGATCTCTTCACTCTAGTGCCTTTGACAAAAAGGTAGAGTGCTTAAAAACTTCATTTTGATCCAAACAAACTTGGATTTCGGTGTCTTTGGAGTTTTAACCTTGCTTTGCTTGTCTTCTCTTTTTAAGGTAGGGATTTTCTACACTTTGTTATGGTTTTTAACTTGGTTATTTGTCGATTGTGTAACAATGGTGGGATTTGGGAGTAATGTGAACAAACCTAGGGTTTGGGTATAAAATGGAATGAGGGGTTTTCGTGAATATGAAATAAATCAGTATGAGATTTGAAAATGAGATCATGTTGTGTCAAAATGGTTGATTTTGATGCTTGGGTTAATATTTGGAATAAGGGGGTTTTTCCTCTAATTGAAACAAATTGTTATTTTGTATAAATAAGTGAAATTGACATTGAGAATATGAAATTGGATGATTTTTTATATAAATGGCGGGATTGGATATGTATTATATCACACCTTTGAAAGTTTTCAATAAACTATCTGTAATGGGATTGAATATCTATTTAGAAATAACTGTATTAGGCTATCGGTAGAGATAGTCATGATTATTATAGAAATTGCATAAGGATTAAGTAAATTGAAACTAATCTCTTGTTGGTTGTCATTGAATATGACTATGTTTAAATACATTGTATATGTATGATTGTTTGGGAGAAGAAAGAGGATGTACTCCATTATTAGATTATGTGTTTAAATACATTGCATATGTATGAATGATTGTTTGGGAGAAGAAAGGGGATGGACCCCATTGTTTGGAAGAAGAAAGGAAATGGACTCCATTATAATTAAGTTCGCCGTAGTGTCCTCGGTGAAAGTCCCGAAATTATACATGGGTGTCAATCCCACTGATGAAATATCCGTAAAATGGCAAATTGAAATTATACATGGGTATCGATCCCGTGGACGAAATATCCATAAAACAGCAGTTTGAATTGTTTGTGTGTTGATTATGTAATAGTTGAACCATTGAGTTGTAGTCTCATTTGGGTTATTAAAAAATAATGACATTGGCTCATGTAATGAAATAGATTAAAGGAAAACGAAATGAAATGAAATGTGAACTTGGTATTCTATGACTACATAAAGATGCGAATGTTTTATCCCGGGCATTGTATGCACATTGCACTTATATCTTTGTTAAATCTCATATATTATGTTAGATTATTCCTACTGGGCTGTGGCTCACCCTATTTGGGAAAAACATTTTCAGGTAATGATGGAATGCCTTCACCATGGCAATAACGTTAGAGGGATTTTTCGGGAGCAAGAGCTTCTTTACTTTTGATTATGATTTTTGTGTAAAGCCTAGGGTTTAGAATGTATTGAGCGAAGCTCACTTTTGTTGTAACCAAGCCAAGGCTTGGAAAGGTGTAAGCCTAAAGGGCATTTATTTATATCAAACTCTTTGTATTCATTAACTTTATGTAATAAAAGGATTAATACTCTGATTTATGCTGTCATTTATATGTGCTTTTGGGTGTATTTATTGTATTATTTTAGGGACGTTATAGTTCAAGATCTCTAACTCATTCTGCATGACATTCATGCAGAAGACATGTCTCTCAGTGAATCCTTCCAAGTTGCTACATTAATTGAAAAATTATCACAAGGCTAAAAGGAATTCAAAAACTACCTCAAACACAAACGCAAATAAATGACTTTTGAGGAATTAATTGTGCATTTGAGGATTGAGGAGAACAACCACAATTCAGAGAAGCGGGCTGGTAAGCATCCAATGAAGTCAAAGGCAAATATGGTGGAACATGCTCCAAAAGCCAAGAAACGGAAGTTTTCTGGAGAAAGTTCCTCACAAGGCTCTAAAAGAGGAGAAACCAAAAAATACAAATTTAATGGCAAATGTTACATCTGTGACAAAGAGGGACATCGGGCCAAAGATTGCCGTAGCAAGTGCAAAAGCAAAGGAAGATCAAGTAAGAAGTCTGCTCAAGCCAATATGACCGAAGTGGAAAAAATTTCCCATGGTGTTGATGACATAAATCTTTCTACAGTTGTTTTCGAGGCAAACCTTGTTGGAAATTCTAAAGAATGGGGGGTGGACACTAGTGCTACTAGCCACATCTATACCGATAAAAAGATGTTCACATCTTATTCTATAGTGGACAACGATGAACAACTTTTTATGAGCAACTCCTCAACTTCCAAAGTTGAAGGACAAGGAAAAATTATTTTGAAGATGACATCTGGAAAGGAACTCACTCTCAACAATGTGCTGCATGTAGCAAACATTCGCAAGAATCTTGTTTCTGGATCTTTGTTGAGTAAAAATGGGTTTAGACTGGTTTTTGAGAGTGATAAGTATGTACTTACCAAAAACGGGATGTATGTTGAAAAATGTTATATGTCTGATGGCCTTTTCAAACTAAATATAATAACTGTTGTACCTTCTGTTATTAATAAAAATACATCTTCTTCTTACTTGCTTAAGTCTTCAAATTTATGGCATAGTAGACTTGGATATGTTAATTATAGATCTTTGCGTAGATTAATTAATATGGAATGTTTACCTTTATTTGACATTGATTTAAATCATAAATGTGAAATTTGTGTTGAGACAAAATTATCCAAAACTCCTTTTCATTCAATTGAAAGAAGTACGAAACCACTTGAATTAATTCATAGTGACATTTGTAATTTTAAATCAATTCAAACTAGAGGTGAGAAAAAATATTTTATTAATTTCATAGATGACTATACTAGACATAGCTATGTTTGTTTAATTCGAACCAAGGATGAAGCTTTGGAAACTTTCATTCAATACAAGAATGAAGTTGAAAATCAACTTGGTAAGAAAATTAAGAAACTTAGAAGTGATAGAGGTGGAGAATATGAATCACCTTTTGGTGAATTTTGTAAAGAACATGGAATAACTCATCAAACCACTGCTCCTTACTCACCTCAGCAAAATAGAATTGCTGAAAGGAAAAATAAGACTTTAAAAAAAAATGATGAATGTCGTGTTAATCAGTTCTGGATTACCTCAGAACTTGTGGGGGGAAGCAATACTTTCTGCTAATTATATACTTAATAAACTACCCTGAAAGAAAGTAAATCAAACACCTTATGAAATGTGGCATAAAATGAGTACCATCCTACAAATACTTAAAAATGTGGGGGTGTTTGGCTAAAGTGTCTATTCCTAATCCTAAAAAAATTAAGATAGGTCCTAAAACAGTTGACTGCATATTTATCGGTTATGCTAAGAATAGTAGTGCATATTAGTTTTTGATTCATAAATCATAACATTTCGAAATACATGTAAATACTATTATTGAATCTCGAAATACATATAAATACTATTATTGAATCTCGAAATGTATCATTCTTTGAACATGTATTTTCCAAATAAGACTGAACAAGAGACTAGTAATTATAAAAGATCTTATGATGTTATTACTAGTCATGATCAAGAACAATATCAAGAACAAGAGCAAGAGATAGATCAAATTGAGTAAGAGGTACCTAGACGTAGTAAACATGCTAGAACTTCAAAATCTTTTGGTTCAAATTTTCTAACATTTTTGTTAGAAAATGAGCCTTTAACTTTTAAAGAAGTTATGTTCAGTCCTGAGGCTCCTTTATGGAAAGAGGCTATTAATAGTGAAGTTGAATCCATCCTGCAAAATCACACTTGGAATCGGTGGATTTGCCACCAGGTTGTAAACCTCTAAGATACAAGTGGATTTTCAAAAGAAAAATGAAAGCAGATGAATCAATTGACAAATACAAGACAAGACTTGTGGTCAAAAGATTTAGACAAAAAGAAGGTCTTGATTACTTTGACATATACTCACTGGTTACTAAAATAACATCCATTAGAATGCAAATTGTTATTGCATCTTTGTACAATCTAGAAATTCATCAAATGGATGTGAAAATTGCTTTCTTAAATGGTGAGTTAAATAAAGAAATTTATATGGAACAACCAGAAGGATTTTCTGTTCCGGGAAAAGAAAAGAAAGTGTGTAAATTGGTTAAATCATTATATGATTTAAAACAAGCGCCAAAGCAATGGCATGAAAAATTTGACAAGGCAATGATGTCAAATGGTTTTAAAATTAATGAATGTGACAAATGTGTTTATATTAAAAACACAAGCAAGGGTTATGTTATAGTATGTCTTTATGTGGATGATATACTTATCATAGGTAGTAATAATGGCATGATTAAAACTACCAAGAAAATGTTGAATAAACATTTTGACATGAAGGACAAGGGCATTGCTGATGTAATTCTTGATATGAAAATTACCAAAACAGTAGAAGCATATGCTTTGTCACAATCTCATTACATTGAGAAAATACTTAACAAATTCAGTAAAAATGATGATCATCTTTCTAAAACACCTATGGATGTTAATTTGTTTCTTTCTAAGAATGTACAGGAAAGTATTTCTCAATTAGAGTATGCCTAAATTATTGGAAGCTTAATGTATTTGATGAACTGCACTCTCCCAAATATAGCCTATGCAGTAAGTAAATTAAGTAGATATACGAGTAATCTATGAGTAGAACACTAGAAAGCTATTATAAGGGTTCTTAGATATCTCCGATTTACTCATAACATTGGGCTAAATTATACTAGATATCCAACAGTACTTGAAGGGTACTATGATGCAAACTGGATATCGGATACTAGAGACTCAAAAGCCACCAGTGGGTATGTCTTTACTCTTGGTGGTGCGGTTGTATCTTGGAAATCTTCCAAACAAACTTGCATTGCTAGGTTTACTATGGAATCAGAATTCATAGCTTTATATAAAGCTGGGGAAGAAGCAGAATGGCTTCGTTACTTCCTTGAAAATATTCCAATGTGGCCAAAACCGATACCTGCTATATGCATACATTGTGATAGTCAATCAGCAATAGGTAGAGCACAAAGTTATATGTATGACGGTAAGTCGCGACACATTTGTTGTTGACATGACACCGTGAGACAACTACTCTCTAATGGAATTATTTTCATTGAATATGTGAAGTCTAAAGACAACATAGTGGATCCACTAACCAAAGGGTTAGCAAGAGAGTTAGTTGAGAATTCATCGAGAAAAATGGGACTTAAGCCTATTAAATAAGAGTTACCACAACAGTAACCCAACCTAATTGACTGGTGATCCCAAGATCTAGGTTCAAAGGGACAACCGAGTTGTGTATGACTCATAACTCATAAGGATCACTAGGGAGTCAAACTTCTATCCATTTCTATGATGAAATAGTGATGTCTGTAGCGTTTTAGGCTAAGTAATACTTTTCATGATTCTTATATCTAAGTATACCTAGTGGAGTATAGCAAGATACTTTTCATAAGAATCATCTATATGAGTGTGAATTGGGCCGGTTCTATGAGATTTATGAAGGGCTATAATTTTCTAGAGCACTTATGAAAGATCAAGTTGTTCAGAGCCAAAATGAACACAATAGTGAGAACTAAATTGTGTGTGGTAATATACTGTATGAGTTCTATTGTCTTAGTTTACACAAATGGTTGAACAGTTTTAGATATCATGTTCACTGGTTAGATAGTAAATTCGATAGTGTCTCATAAGGGAAGGTTCAAAACCAAAAGCTATCTATCCTTTGCAGAATATTTTCAATTTTAGTACTCTCTGTAATTAGATCATGTTGTTACATTTTCTCTCTGTCAAATTCTATTCATGTGGAGGATTGTTAGAAAATTTGATTTTTTATAGGCTTATTTTGGGCCAACTTTGAGCCCCAATTTTTTGGGATGGATCCAAAGAGGTGACGTGTTCTTTGCCGCATGGCAAGGCACACGGTGAAGACAGTTCGTCAAAACCATTTATGAGTAAATGGGAAGTTGACATCGTTTTCGGGTTCGTGGAATAGATAAATAAAAAATAAGATATGGATTTCCTTTTAAGGCTTGTCCCACATTGGAAACTTAAGAGAACTTATGTGTGTATATAAGTTTTAGGTGACAACACTTGGGTTGGGCCCCAAGAGGCATCCCAAGTTTGTAGAAAGGATGAGTTATGGACAAATTAAACATTGGCTCAAACCATCACACACGTGCGCGTACCACCACCAGCCGTACCAGGCTCAAGTGTGGGTTGTAGGTCGGACCGGATCGGTTCTAACATTAATTTTTTGGCGCGAGTGTGGGTTGTGGATCAAGTCGGCTCTAACATTAATTTTTTGGGCAAATTTATTTGAATTTTTTTAAATTCTTGCAAGAAATTATTTGAATTTCAAAATGAAATTAATTCAAATTTTTAATCCAAAAATTGTGCCAACAGATTAATCTGTCACCGGACAGATTCAATTCTTCCCATAACAGATTTAAAACTACCAGCAGTTTCCAACAGATAGAAACTGCCTAGCAGTTATCTGTTCAAACAGTAACTGTACCTGTTCCTTCAAATTCAAATTTGTTCATTCCTTTTGTATGTATTCAGACAGCCATTTTTTTGCCTATAAATACTAGAAGTTTTTCAGCATTTGATCAATCTGAAATATTCTTGTCTTCCTACCATTTTGCTCTTTGCATTATCTACTCTTCATATTATTTTTAGGAGAAATATTTGAGAGTATAAGAACACAGGTTTTGTTCGCCGTACAAATTGTTTGGAGTACTACTACAATTTGTGAAGATCATTGTATCTTGGGAGATAAACGCCTTTTATCCCTAAGCACCAAAGCGAGGCGAATCTGTCTTAAGGACAGAGTGTCACACACTTGACTTGATCTTTTAAATTTTAATTCGGTTCAGTAAATAAATTTTGTAAGTAATTTATTTTTATTTATTTGATTTGTTTCAATTTATTTATTGTATACAAAAGATTGTTCCAACAGTTGGGGGTGGAGAACCATTACGGGTGTAAAAATGATTTGTTAGCCGCTCCAAACTCACTTTAAAGACTACTTGAGATCCCACGTTGTTTTTAAGCTATTTTGGTAAAAAATAAATAAATAAAAATTTCCAGGCCTGACCCAAGCTTAGGCCCGAATTTTCCTTAGAATTGAGCTTAGACCTAGGTTGAGATTTTGAGTGAGTGGCCTGGCCTGACCCGATTTTTAGTAGGAGTCCATAAGGCCCAAAGGTGGGCTGAGTTGAGCCAAAATTACACCCCTAGCAACAACTATATTCTTTCTCTTTGCTTTTTGTTGTGGGCCCTTCTGTTGTGAGATTACAGGTCATGCCATTTTGTGCTATGAATGATGTGATAATTTTGTTCTTAATTTCAACTAAATTCAATAGTTTGCATTTTTAAAGACTGAGTAATTATCTAGTCTTTTAAAAATTATATGATGATAGTGTGCTCATCCAATGATAATGAGTTATGTATTTACATGATCTAAGAAAATTGAAACAGTACGAGAAATCAAAACAAATTATTGGTCGGAGACAATTTTTTAAAGGAGAAGGATTCCCTCCGGTCCAAAATTTAGACTTGAGGGATTGTTTCAGTCTATGGGGCCCACCATGAGATCCATTTCGATGATCTAAATCGTTCCTTTTGTTGGACATTTTGTATATTTATTCACAAAAAAATTAGGTCGATTCTATAATTGTAACTTATTCAATTTATCGTGTTTTTTATTAAAAAAATAAACGATAATTGTATTTTTAAAAAATGAATCATACATTTTTTTATGAAAAAAATAATAAATTAAACGAGTTGTAATTATCAATTTTTTTTTTTTTTTTAAAGAAATACTCAAAATGTCCGACAAAAAAAAATAATTCATATTATAGAAACGAGTCATGTAGTGAGTGCCATGGGCAAAAATAACTCCCTCCAATTTGGAGGGAATCCGCCTCCTCTTTTAATTAGTAAATTAAAAATAAATTTTTTTTTTCTTAGGTGTCAGCAGGCGAGTGGATCTATGTATGGGGCAACATCCATGCCACAAAGTCACGAATCAAGATCCTCTCTTTGCATTCTCTTCTTGTAGAGTTTTTGGGCCTATTTTTAGGCTTAATTTTAATAATTCGAACCGTTTATATTTTAAGATTTATTCAGTATATCATATCTGTAAAAAATCAATTTGATCGGATATCAGAAAGCATGTGTTCGAAAAAATCGAATTAAAAACTATTTTTTTAAAGAATTTAATAAATAATTTTCTGAATACATGCTTTCTGATATCCGATCAATTTGATTTTTTACAAGTATGATATACTGAATAAATCTTAAAATATGAACTGTTCAGATTGTCAAAATTATGCCTAAAAGTGGATCCGAAGACCCTACAAGGAGGGAGTGCAAGGGGAGGATCCCAATTCCAAAGTCACGTAGCTCTATTTGTCATAAATCCACTTTTTAAATCTGGGTTGGGTGCACTTTTGAAATTGGGGTTGACTTAGTGATAAACAATGGCCCACGGGCAAATAGTGGGTTGCTATATCAGTTCTCTTTGGTGGATCCCAGCCCACACCATTCAACACTCAAAAGTGGGCCTGTGTCCCCCCCATTAATTTTGCCCAAAATTTAAAGTCTAATTTTGGATCTTAAATTATGGATAAAATTACGGTAATGTTATAGATTCATATATAAAAATTTAAAAATTATCTAAAATTTCATAGTAATGACTCAGATTCATTTCATATATAGATTGTACATTTTATCAATTCAATCTCCACCACGCATACCCATTTCTAAGTAAATTCTGGATTCCAAATTTTGGGAACCAAGCTTTTTTGATAAAATTATGAGACTTAAATTAATGAGTCTCAATTTTTTTTTCACTCCCTAATATTAGTCGCTTGTAAATAGATGCGTTTCCACGATAAGTTTGGTCATGTAAAATGGTATGAAAATTTATTAAGTAGTCTTAGAATATTATGTGATATTAATAACATGATAATCTTAATTTAGAGGTGGCTCAATTTTCTTTGAATAATATATAGGATATAAATATAAAATTAATGTGATATAAATCATATTTGGAATCAATTTTATCCACATTTTAATTATAGGTAAAATTTCGAGTATGTAGCTAAACAATTTGTATACCGCTTTTGCTGTCAAAACTAGCACTTTTTTTTTTCTTTTTTCTTTTTTTTTTAATAGTAAAATTTTAGATATATAGTTGAATTTGATCTACTTATTTTATTTTTTAATAACTTTTTGATTAATTTTTTCGAACTCCCTAACATTGGTGAAACTAAAAACCTCAGACACCCCTGTGTCTCTTTTATGCATTTAGCAAAGCCATAAACCTTTTAAATAAACATAACAAAAACACTCCCACACAAATAATTTGAATAAAAATAGACTGATAAAGAAACAAATACAAAAACCCATATGCTTTAATGCGTAAAATTTTCAAATAATTCATCCAACAAGACAAAAGGGTCTAAAGATTCCTCACTATCCATCCCTATCCAGCCAGCTATTATTCCTAAATTAACCCATATATTAAAAAATAAAAATAAAATACCAAACTAATATTTTTAATATTTATATATTTTTTTGATTTAGCAATTAGGGATTTCTAAGTCAGTTTACACGTACTTCGACTAATCTCCTTTTAAATCCGATCAAAAGTACAAAAAATTATTTTCTTACGACCTGGCATCAAGAATTGAATCATGAGTAATTATCTTGAGAGCACACCCACTAACCACTTCATATTTTATTATAATGAGTTGATCTAATTCTAATCACATGAAAAGACGATTAAAAATTAATTTTTAATCTTTATTAATTTCTTTTTAAAAATTATATAAAAAATAATATAACTCAAAATAAATTGAAAAACTGAAAATCGACTACTAACGGATTTTTCAAAAAGGCCACAATAAGAATGGGTGGTAATTGGGAAATGGTCGGTGCACTTTGTGGACCAAAGCAAGTCATGGCCCCATCATCTTCTCTTGCCTTCATTCTTTTATCATTATTTCTCTCATAGTCATTTTCCCTTTATCAAACACCTTTGTCTCTGTATTTTTCGGTTCACATGGGGATGAATCATTGATGAGCTTCGCGACAGTTCTAATAAAGCAAGTCTGTGACAGCTAGGACGGTCGAACATACTCGATTGGACATGCATGGATATATATTGCTTACATGAAAAATTATCCCCCTTTCATTTTAAGATAATAGTCTTTATAGGGAGTTTAACTCTTTTTTTTTTATAATATAACTAGTGTATGTCCGTACCTAAAGGTACGGTGTAATTAATAATGAGATTAAAATATAAATCAAAATAAAATTATTAAAACATAATGTTAAGATTTTCTTTTTCAATGATAGTAGACAGTCATAGAGTGGAAGTGGCGATGAGTCTTTTAGTTCAATACCCATTTTAAAAACTTTTTCAAATTTACTTAAGTTTTGTGAGGAAATTTTAATTTCTACTATAATGCTATTATATGTATTAAAAACTTAGCTCATTAAATTTTTTAAAATTTTTATTAAAAAATTATAAAATTAAATGTTAGTATTTTATAATGAAATGTCTTCAAATTATTCTAATATGAAAGCTAATATTTTTTATAAAAATTATTAATTTTATTGAATGTATATTAAAAATAATACATGATATAGCGGCTTGATTTGATTTTTTAAATTATTTTTTATTTTTTTGAAAAAATAGAAATAAATTTGACAAAAATAAATTGTTTGGTTTGATTTTTCAAAAATTGTTTTAAAGGTATTTTCATTTATTTTATTGGATTTTTTTTATTTTACTCAGTTTTTTGTACTTTTTAAATGCACCTCATCTAAATATATTTGAAAAGTAAAACAAATTGACTAAAATATTAAAAAATTCTAACAATAAAAAAAATTCAAACAAAAATCTGTGCATTTTTATTTAGATTTTTTTTTTAATAAATTTTTTTCGTATTTTACTTTTTAAATGCATCTAATTTTGATATATCTAAAATGTACAAAAAAAATGACTAAAATATGGAGGAAAAAAAAAAGTTGAGGAATAACAAACGAAAACCAGTCTCAAAATAATTTCTGAAAAATTAGACCAAACAAATATATTTTCAACACCCATTTCAAAAACTTTTTCAAAATCATAAAAAATCAACACTCATTTTCTATTAAGGAATTAAATTTATTTCATAAATCAAACTAAAATCAAAACCCATTTTATGAAGATTAAATATTCTAAAACATCTCAGTCACATAACTTGTATGCATAGATTTGCACTTTGTCTCTTTCTGAAAAAAAGAAAGAAAAAAAAAGAAAATACAAAACAAACCCAGATCTTTAAATTGTCTAACCTTCATTAACAGTAATTACATGGACATAATTCCGCAACAACACTACCAATCTCACCAACCACCACACAAAAAAGAAAAGAAAAAAAAAAGGTACATGATTTTTTTTTTTTTTTTTTTTTGTATTTTACTCATTTTTTTGTACTTTTTAAATGCACCTAATCTAAATATATTTGAAAATTAAAACAAATTGACTAAAATATTAAAAAATTCTAACAACAAAAAAAATTCAAACAAAAATCTGTGCATTTTTATTTGGATTTTTGTTTTTTTTTAATGAATTATTTTTCGTATTTTACTTTTTTTAAATGTACAAAAAAAAAAGACTAAAATATGGAGAAAAAAAAAAGTTGAGTAATAACAAACGAAAACCAATCTCAAAATAATTTCTGAAAAATTAAACCAAACAAATATATTTTCAACACCCATTTCAAAAACTTTTTCAAAATCATAAAAAATCAACACTCATTTTCCATTAAAGAATTAAATCCATTACATAAATCAAACTAAAATCAAAACTCATTTTATGAAGATCAAATATTCTAAAACATCTCAGTCACATAACTTGTATGCATAGATTTGCACTTTGTCTCTTTCTGAAAAAAAGAAAGAAAAAAAAAAAGAAAATACAAAACAAACCGAGATCTTTAAATTGTCTAACATTCATTAACAGTAATTACATAGACATAATTCCGCAACAACACTACCAATCTCACCAACCACCACACAAAAAAGAAAAGAAAAAAAAAAGGTACATGATTTTTTTTTTTTTTTTTTGTATTTGACTCATTTTTTTGTACTTTTTAAATGCACCTAATCTAAATATATTTGAAAATTAAAACAAATTGACTAAAATATTAAAAAATTCTAACAACAAAAAAAATTCAAACAAAAATCTGTGCATTTTTATTTGGATTTTTGTTTTTTTTTAATGAATTATTTTTCGTATTTTACTTTTTTTAAATGTACAAAAAAAAAGACTAAAATATGGAGAAAAAAAAAAGTTGAGTAATAACAAACGAAAACCAATCTCAAAATAATTTCTTAAAAATTAGACCAAACAAATATATTTTCAACACCCATTTCAAAAACTTTTTCAAAATCATAAAAAATCAACACTCATTTTCCATTAAAGAATTAAATCCATTTCATAAATCAAACAAAAATCAAAACCCATTTTATGAAGATCAAATATTCTAAAACATCTCAGCCACATAACTTGTATGCATAGATTTGCACTTTGTCTCTCTCTTGAAAAAAAAAAAAAAAAAAGAGCAAAACAAACCCAGATCTTTAAATTATCTAACCTTCATTAACAGTAATCACATAGATATAATTCCGCAACAACACTGCCAATCTCACCAACCACCACACAAAAAAGAAGAAAAAAAGGTACATGAATTTGAAAAAGAAAAACAAAATTAGAAGATTTGATTGATGCAGAGTAGTAGTAGAGGAGAGAGTTGGATTAGCGTGGGTGTTTTGAAATTTAAAAATTGTGAGTGAGACTAAAAGAAAAAAAAGATAAGAGTTTATAAAGAGAGTTCGATAAGCATGGGTCTCTTTTTTGTAGGGAGTGGATGTGTTTTGAAATTTAAAATGTGGAAGGGTGAGGTGAAAGAGTTCAATGAGCTTGGGTCTCTTTTTTGTAGGGAGTGGATGAGTATGTTTTGAAATTTAAAATGTGAAAAGATGAGATAAAGATGGGTGGTAGCAAAGTTTGTGGCTCTTGGGCAGGAAATTCAGGTAGAGTGAGAGATAAGTTTTTCATCTCAGCTGTCCATCTAAATATAGAAATGAATCAGGACCATTGAAATGTCTTAGTAGGACAATTGTCTCTAACATATTTTCAAAAACCTTTGTGTCTTATTATATAGACTAGTGTATGCCTGTACCTAAAGGCACGGTGCAATTAATAATGAGATTAAAATATAAATCAAAATAAAATTATTAAAACATAATGTTAAGATTTTCTTTTTCAATGGTGGTAGACAGTCATAGAGCGGAAGTGGCGATGAGTCTTTTAGTTTAACACCCATTTCAAAAACTTTTTCAAATTTATTTAAGTTTTGTGAGGAAATTTTAATTTCTACTATAATGCTATTATATGTATTAAAAATTTGGCTCATTAAATTTTTTAAAATTTTTATTAAAAAATTATAAAATTAAATGTTAGTATTTTATAATGAAATGTCTTCAAATTATTCTAATATGAAAGTTAATATTTTTTATAAAAATTATTAATTTTATTGAATGTATATTAAAAATAATACATGATATAGCGGTTTGATTTGATTTTTTAAATTATTTTTTATTTTTTTGAAAAAATAGAAATAAATTTGACAAAAATAAATTGTTTGGTTTGATTTTTCAAAAATTATTTTAAAGGTATTTTCATTTATTTTATTGGATTTTTTTTATTTTACTCATTTTTTTGTACTTTTTAAATGCACCTCATCTAAATATATTTGAAAAGTAAAACAAATTGACTAAAATATTAAAAAATTCTAACAATAAAAAAAATTCAAACAAAAATCTGTGCATTTTTATTTAGATTTTTTTTTAATAAATTTTTTTCGTATTTTACTTTTTAAATGCATCTAATTTTGATATATCTAAAATGTACAAAAAAAAATGACTAAAATATGGAGGGAAAAAAAAAGTTGAGGAATAACAAACGAAAACCAGTCTCAAAATAATTTCTGAAAAATTAGACCAAACAAATATATTTTCAACACCCATTTCAAAAACTTTTTCAAAATCATAAAAAATCAACACTCATTTTCTATTAAGGAATTAAATTTATTTCATTAATCAAACTAAAATCAAAACCCATTTTATGAAGATCAAATATTCTAAAACATCTCAGTCACATAACTTGTATGCATAGATTTGCACTTTGTCTCTTTCTGAAAAAAAGAAAAAGAAAATGCAAAACAAACCCATATCTTTAAATTGTCTAATCTTCATTAATAGTAATCACATGGACATAATTCCGCAACAACACTACCAATCTCACCAACCACCACACAAAAAAGAAAAGAAAAAAAAAAGGTACATGATTTTTTATTTGTATTTTACTCATTTTTTGTACTTTTTAAATGCACCTAATCTAAATATATTTGAAAAGTAAAACAAATTGACTAAAATATTAAAAAATTCTAACAACAAAAAAAATTTAAACAAAAATCTGTACATTTTTATTTGGATTTTTATTTTTTTTAATGAATTATTTTTCGTAGTTTACTTTTTTTAAATGTACAAAAAAAAAAAAAGACTAAAATATGGAGAGAAAAAAAAAGTTGAGTAATAACGAACGAAACCAATCTCAAAATAATTTCTGAAAAATTAGACAAAACAAATATATTTTCAACACCCATTTCAAAAAAAATTTCAAAAATTATAAAAAATCAACACTCATTTTTTATTAAGGAATTAAATCCATTTCATAAATCAAACAAAAATCAAAACTCATTTTATGAAGATCAAATATTCTAAAACATCTCAGCCACATAACTTGTATGCATAGATTTGCACTTTGTCTCTCTCTGGAAAAAAAAAAAAGAGCAAAAAAAAAAAAAAAAAAAGAGCAAAACAAACCCAGATCTTTAAATTGTCTAACCTTCATTAACAGTAATCACATAGACATAATTCCGCAACAACACTGCCAATCTCACCAACCACCACACAAAAAAGAAGAAAAAAAGGTACATGAATTTGAAAAAGAGAAACAAAATTAGAAGATTTGATTGATGCAGAGTAGTATTAGAGGAGAGAGTTGGATTAGCGTGGGTGTTTTGAAATTTAAAAATTGTGAGTGAGACTAAAAGAAAAAAAAGATGAGAGTTTATAGAGAGAGTTCGATAAGCATGGGTCTCTTTTTTGTAGGGAGTGGATGGGTGTGCTTTGAAATTTTAAATGTGGAAGGATGAGGTGAGAGAGTTCAATGAGCATGGGTCTCTTTTTTGTAGGGAGTGGATGGGTGTGTTTTGAAATTTAAAATGTGAAAAGGTGAGATAAAGATGGGTGGTAGCAAAGTTTGTGGCTCTTGGGCGGGAAATTCAGGTAGAGTGAGAGATAAGGTTTTCATCTCAGCTGTCCATCTAAATATAGAAATGAATCAGGACCATTGAAATGTCCTAATAGGACAATTGTCTCTAACATATTTTCAAAAACCTTTGTGTCTTATTATATAAATTATTAAATTTTAAAAATATTAATTTTTTAAAATTACTCTTTAATAGTATTTTTTTAAAAAAAATATCAATTATCATAATTATACTTTTTGTGTTGTTAATTAATTTTAAAAAATGACAAAATAAAAAATTCATATTATTTTAGTCTTTCATTTTTTATAAGAAAATAATATTTTAAGATAATAAAAAATAAAATACGGAATTAATATGTGATTATTGATATCATATCTTGTTAACTTAATTTTTATATAAATGATCTATTTTGGCCACACTAAAATTTAAATAATTAAGATCATCATAATGGACCTAAATTAGGCTTGCAAAGCACTAGGCCTCGTTTGGAAACAAACTAAGTTAGTAACTTTTTAACTATTTGGCTAAACAAAAATGTCAAAGACCCCTTTTTTTTTCCACCCCTTTTGACCCCCCTCTCTCTCATTGGTTGGATTTTCTTTTTTCTTTTTCTTTTTTCCCTTGTTCTCCAATCACTACCCGCCACGTGTGTGTAAGGGGGTGGTGGGGTGGTGATTGGAGGGGGTCTCCATTACTCCTCTTGGCTAAAATATAAGCTAAAAAAAATTAATATGTTTGAGATAACTTTTTGACTTTTTACGAAAAGATGTGTAAAAAATAGAGAGAAAAGTGAATTTTTAACTTTTTGATATGAGTTGTTAACTTTTTAATTTTTTTAATAACTGTTTGACTTTTTAATTAAAAAAAGCCACTTATCAAACGTGGCCAACCCTTCAGTCCACATCCAATGGAAGCCACCTCCTATTAGATACTCATTACAATGTCTACGCAATATTCTTGACGAATGAGAAACAATAACATACATTATGGCTGTGTTTATATCATTAATTTGAGTAGAAATTTAAAATGAGAATGAGGAAATATAGGTAAAATGTAAATGAAATATAATTATATTTTACTCTTTTCTTTTTTTTTTTCTTTTCAAAATCTCTATTAAAATTTATGATCTAAATACAATCTAATAAATTATTATTTATCCCTTAATTACTTAACAAAAATGAGTCAGAATATTCAATTTTTATTATATAATTGATTTAAAACACCACAAAAATAATGTCAAATGATGATTCGGCACTGCTAAGCTTTTTGTCTTGCAAAAAAAAGTATACACAATAAGACTCTCGTGAACCGATTAATATCTTCCTATGTAGCTAAAAATGAATTGATTAATTTAACTGTTCATCATATTCGGATATTCCATGTATATATATGTGTCCTTGAAAGGCTATTTTGCATTATCAGAAAGCACTCTCTCTCTCTCTCTCTCTCTCTCTCTCTCTCCATCTTCAAGTGTTCTCTTTGAGTTCTTCTTCTTAATTACAAAAATGCCAGCCATTGCTATTGGGAGATTTGATGACTCATTTAGCATGGGGTCTATTAAGTCCTATGCTGCTGAGTTCATATCAACCCTCCTCTTTGTGTTCGCTGGAGTTGGTTCTGCTATAGCTTATGGTAATTCACAGCATTTCTTAATTATTGAAGGGCTCTATCAATTCACATGTAACATAAAGGATGCTCTAATAATTCCCATGCATTCTACAGGCTTAGATCCTCTGTTCCAATGCACTCATACCCTCCTTCATTTTGTTTCCACCAAAAAAAAAAAAAAAATTAACTTTTTTTGTTGTGTGATTTTTTCAAAAACTAAAGTCATACAATACCACTACTGTGTCACTTCCATCTCACTCACCATTGCCATCACTAAATATAATCATTAGCACATTAATTTTATGTCGCAACAAAATATTAAAAATATATTTTTTAAAATATTTTTTGTATTGAAAATAATGTTTACTATCAAAATAAACAGAATAATAGCTTTTTAATCATATCTTGAGATTTTCATGTTAGACATGATCCATTTAGTTAGAAGTTCTTTAATAGCAAAAGAACAAAGGAATTTAGCACTTACCAAGAAAATAAAGATCAATCTCTGTGGCTAAGTGTCTTTTGCTTCTAAATCTCCCCCTTCTCATATCTTAATGCACTTTTAGCATTAGAATCGTGTAAAATCACGAGACACAAGAATTTCAAAAGATAATCAAATTGCAGTGCATTATATTTTTATGAAAGTCATCCCATGCAGAGAGAAAATAAATGTTGTTTTTGATAAATTTTATGTTATGCAGACAAGGTGACATCGGATGCAGCCCTTGACCCATCGGGGCTAGTAGCCGTTGCTATATGCCATGGATTTGCTCTCTTTGTTGCAGTCTCCGTTGGGGCCAACATTTCCGGTGGCCACGTAAATCCAGCTGTCACCTTCGGATTGGCTCTTGGCGGACAAATCACCGTCCTCACCGGCATCTTTTACTGGATTGCACAACTTGTTGGCTCCATTGTGGCATGTTACCTACTCAAATTTGTCACTGGAGGCTTGGTAAGTCTCAAGACTCACTCACAGACCTAAAATTAAAGGTTTTTTTCTTTTCTTTTTTTCTTGGTCTCCTATGCTATTTTTGGACAAATTGGATACATTTACCAGTGCCTTGCAATTGTCTTCCAATGCCCTATATTAAGAAGGAAAATTATTCAAATAGTATGGAGCAATGTTTACTTGCTTTCCTTTGTCCGTCGTGTCAAAAGGTATGGTTAAAGCAGCGCTCTAACTATCATGTGACTAATATTTTTGTTGATCCAGTTTTGAAGGAGAAATATTAATAATTGTGACGTATCAAAATTTCCTTTGAGAGTTAATTTTTTTGAATTATTTAGTTCAGTTTATTTTTATTGTTAGTAATTTTTTTTCAAAATTATGTAAATAAAAAAAATACTTTTTAAATTCGCCTTGATTAGACAACCTAGAAAATTTAATAAAAATCTAAAGCCAAATTTTATATTAAAAAATAAAAAAACTTAAACAAGTTGTCCTATTTTCATTTTTATTGATTTTTTTCAAAAATTTTTAATTTCTTTTAATTTTCAGGATCTAAAAAATATTTAGAAAGTTCATTAAAGACAAAAATGAACTTTTTTTTATTTTTATTTTGAGTTTTGTACACATTAATTGAACTTTTTTTTATTTTTATTTTGAGTTTTGTACACATTAATTGGTGGGCACGTAAATTAGTGGTCTATATGATCTTATGAACTTTATACTCAGAATAAGAAAAACATTTATGTACGTTCATTTTGGGTGACATTTTTTTTCAGGCAATTCCGACCCACAGCGTGGCGGCCGGTGTCGGAGCTGTTCAAGGTGTGGTCATGGAGATCATTATCACCTTTGCTTTGGTATACACAGTGTATGCCACAGCAGCTGACCCCAAGAAGGGCTCACTGGGCACAATTGCACCCATTGCCATTGGTTTCATTGTTGGTGCCAACATCTTGGCTGCTGGCCCGTTCTCCGGTGGGTCGATGAACCCGGCCCGCTCTTTTGGGCCTGCAGTCGTTAGCGGTGACTTCCACGATAACTGGATCTATTGGGTTGGACCCCTCATCGGAGGCGGGTTGGCCGGACTCATCTATCCAAATGTATTCATGCAACATCAACATGCACCTCTTTCTAGTGACTTCTAATTTGGTTGAGAAATTCTCGTGTTTAATTCACTTCCCTTTCATAACAACAACCCCCCCCCCCCCCCCCCCAAAAAAAAAAAAAAAAGATTTCCTTTGTTTTTTGTTTTTGTTTTTCTCTCAATTTTAATTTGGGCATGTTGGTGTAAAATTCCATGTTGTGTTGCTTTTCTAAAAGATATGAATGGAGATGGCGTTGGTGGAATGCAACCTCTATTTGTTATTGTTATCTATTTGCTTTTGTCGTGAGATTCTTTTTGTTGTGCGATTGGTTGATGGTCCCATTTTTCTGCCATAAATGCAAATCATGCTCTTTCAACCTAGAAAATAGGATCTTATCAACAAGTTTCATGGAACATAAAAATAATAAAAAAAATATAAGTAAATTTGGGCTTCCTTTATGATGAGATATTAATATAAGAGTACTTGAGGAATTTATAGGGTCATCATGAGTCTCATTTCGATAATTTGAATTAGTTTATTTTGTAAGAGAATTGGAGAGACTACTACACACCATACGAAGTAGTTACTATTGCACAGTTAATGGAGCCTTTTTTGACCTTCATTCCAACTATCCAAACCGTTCACTTTTTTCAAAAACATTGAATAGAATATACCTATAAAAATTTAAGTTAATCGGAGATCGGTATCCTTTTCATCCAGTCATATTTGTATCTAAAAAATTGAATGATAAATTTAATTTTAAGTATAAACATGAATACAAACATGTCATGATGAAAGGGATACCGAAATCCGATTAACTTGAATTTTTGCATGCATATTTTACTCAATATCTTCTAAAAATTGAACGGTTCGGATCGTCGAAATGAAATCCGAAAAAGGCCCCATTAACTGCGCAATAGTCACTGTTGCGCATGATGCGTAGCAGCCTCCCCAAATTGTTTTGTAGGGCTTTAAATGTATAATATCCATAAAAAAATTTAGGTCAATCTAATAATTATAATATTTTCATTTTATAGCATTTGTCTTTAAATAAATGGATGGTCTATTTTAAAAATATGTTTGTTGCCAATTTTTTTGGAGACAAATGCAATAAAATGACAAAGTTATGATTATTAGATCAAACTAATTTTTTGTATGGATATTATACATTGAGGACCCTACAAAATGAACGGTTCAAATTATCGAAACGGGACTCGTGATGGGCCCTATAAGCCTCTCAAATTCTCTCATCCCAATATAGGAGAAACCCCACCCTAAAAAAAAACCCCAAAATAATAGCATTTGACTAAAAAATGCTATTAGTTAGAAAAGGATAAAAATTCATCTAAGAAATTATTCAGAATTCAATTGTATGGTGTAAAAAAAAAAAAATCTAAATTGGGTTTAGAATTTGAATGTACGATGTATATTTAAATTTAGAGAGTTTTTGGAATGATTTAAATAAGTATATTTTTTTAATTTTTATGAAAAGATGTATAAAAAAATAAAGAAGTGATATGATCCAAAAAAGATAAAAAGATTAAAAAAAAAAATACACTTTTGTAGGGGATGTCAAATAGTGCCTCACGCTGTGTTTGATTGAAGGATTTGGGAAAGAATTTAAAAAAAAAAAAAAGAAAAATATGTAAAATTAGATGAAATATAAATATATTTTATTCATATATATTTTTTTTTTCTCTTTTTTTTTCAAATCATTTAACCAAACACAGTGTTAACGTGGTGTGCACACACTTTAAAGAATATACCCTACACATTTCAAAATTTTGACATTTAAAAAAGACTATGAGTATATATCATTGCTTTTTCAAACATGTGCACATATTCTAAACTCAAAAAAAGAGGGGAAATATTAAAACGGTAAGACAGTGGAGAAAGTTTTTTTTATTTTCACGAGATGCAAATTTATCGACAATGCTACGTAATTCAAATTTTGTGGCTCAAAAGTGGCTCAAATGGCCAAAACGACGTCGTTTTGAGTACAGAACAACATAAAAATGGCCAAAATGACGTCGTTTTGGCCATTTGAGCCACTTTTGAGCCACAAAATTTGAGTTACGAAACATTTTTCCCAAATCTATCCTGTATTTTGTGCAAGTAATTTCGCGTGTTTTGTTTAAATCAAGGTTTTTTCTCCACATGAGACTTGCCCATAAAAAATTCATATACCTCATATTTTTTTAATACTGTTACACTATAAGCAATTGTTACAAGAATAATACTTGTTAATTCGAAAATTATTAGCCCGAATTGGCTCAAATACCCAAAAACGATATCATTTTGGGTATTCTTTTTTTTTTTTTCCCTTTTCTTTTCTTTGCCTTCCCTCTCTGAAATAGAGAAGAAAAAGAGAAGATGTGAGAAAGAGAGAGGAGGAGAAAAGATGAAGAGAAGGGGGAGGAAGAGAAGAAGGAGATAGTGATGGCGGTGCCGGTTCGCTGGTTGGTGGTTCTCTCTCTCTCTCTCTCTCTCATATATATATATATAGATGTGTGTGTGTATATAGATCTGTGCATACACACAGATCTGGTGTTGATGATGATGTATGTGTATAGATCTGGTGGCTCTCTCTCTCATATATATATATATATATATATAGATCTGTGTATACACACAGATTTGGTATGTGTTAATGGGATGAGAATGAGAGAAGATGAAGAAAATGATCTAGTGCTGATGATGATGCTCTGTCGTTTTTTTTTTTTTTTTTTTTTTTGTGATTGGTGGTTGTTGATGTTGATGATGTGTTGTTGTTGATGTTGATGCTCTCTCTCTCTCTCTCTCTCTCTCTCTTTCGGTCCCCAGTTCCATCTTCTTTCTTCTTTCTTCTTCTTCTTCTTCATCCACTCTATTTCAGAGAAAAGAAAGAAGAAAAAAATAAATAAATCCAAAACAATGTCGTTTTGGGATTCGAGCCATTTCGGACCAAATGCTTTTCGAGCTACGTAGCAGCTTTGTTGTTACAAAAACATAAAAATGGAAATATGGTTAGAGCACAAACTTGTTAGGGATTTATTCTTGATAATCTTGTTTGACAAAACTCCTTTCAGTTGTAATTTTGTTCAACTTTTATTTCAGTGAGGCTATGAGTTTTTATATGCGAATCCAACCCGAATTGTGCCTTGCAGAGATGTTTCAGAAGTTAATTATTTCATGTTTGTCACTTCGCTGACTATGTCGGGGATCGAGTTACCCGATCAACTCATAGGGGTCCAGGGGGCAGCGCCTAGGCGGGGTCGAGGGGCAACACCCCCGAAGCAAAAGGCAAAAATATAGTCGAAGTTGCTTGTTCGCTTGAGCGGCGATATGTGCGCTTGAGCGGAGAATGTTTGGTTCCAGAAGTTTAACCTGTCTGCAAAAGTATTGGAAGTTGGGATTTTACGCTCGAGCGAACTTTCTTGTGCTCGAGCAAAAATCGCGGATCAGTTTTCTATAAATATGTGGTTTCATCCGTTTTTAGGGTTACGGCTTCGAGATCTTCTTCTTGGATATTAGGGTTTATATCTGGAGCTTCTTTGCTAGTTTCTTTGATATTTGTTTGAGTTTAACTCATAGTTTGACAAGTATACATCAAAGGATTGTTTGTTTTGTTCAATACAAAAGAGAGTGTTGTTCTTTGGTAAATTCTGTGGAATTCAGACCTGAAACTTTGGTGGATTCTGAAGTGGCTCATCATCGTGATTCGACATCGGTGTTGTGAATTCAATGTTAGGCAAGACAATTCCGAGGTAAAGACAGTGATGGAAGACACATATAGGGGTCAGTTCAATTCAGGAGTGGATTCGCTAGGTAATTGAGAGTACACTTGTGTAATTCCTTTATGTCTTTTTAGTGGATTGTTTTGTGGCTTTTGCCTGTGATTTTTTTATCACAATTGGAGGCGCTCTAATTGTGATTTTTTCACATTAAATCGTTGTGTTGATTTGTCTTTGATTGTTTGATTGGGATTGCTATTTACTCATTAAAATTGATACATAATCACAAATCAATATCTAGGGGATTTCTAGATTTTTTCAATTGATGTCAAAGCAGGTCGCTCTATTTTTTTAACCACCTTCCATCTTTTTGCATCTCCACGGCTTTCCCCTTAGTTCTTTGCAAAGGTACGAGGAAAAGGCTACCTCAGAGTCACCAACCAAGCTATTCTTATTATATCCATGCTTCTTTGGTTCGATTTCTATACTCTTGAGTGTGTCAGATGCCAACAAGCGTGCAAAAGAAAGAAAAAAAAAAAAAGATTCATTGATTGAAGAGGAGCCTCCGCTTTTACTCACCAAATACCCCTTGATTCCTAATGGTTTGATTTTCCTCAGTTCTGCTAAGATTCTCTTGCCGAAAATCCAGCTATCAGATCACTACTAAGATTTGAATCTAGTGTTTATCGAACTCCAAGAGTCACACACACATTTTTATCATGGGATCTATGCTTTTCACATAATGCATCACTTTCTTTTATAAGGAATCTTCTAGAGGCTGTACACATTGTGTTTTCAAGTAATTGTGTTTCTTGGATAATCTTGTGTGTTTTGAGGTACAAATCTGAAATTCCTTACTTGCTTCACCATATTTTTTTCTTCTTGTTCCCTGTTTTCAATGTTTGTGGTTGCTTTTAGTGAGAAGGAGTTTGGCTTATCATTACAAGGTGTTTTTTTTAGCATGACCTTAAATTGATTGGTTTGGTAAGGGAAATTGGCATTAGTTGGTTTGTATGTTGCTACCCACTACATATTTCTTATTTCTTCTCACAGGCTATTAATTTTTACATCATTTTCTCCCTACTTGTGTGGTTTTTGATCTTGTTTTCGTTGTTTGAGCTTTCTTTGTCAATTCGTGACCAAAATGGAGAGAAAGTTTGAGGGTGCATGTGTCTTAGGATTTTCATCTATTCATGCTACATGGTGCATGTGTCTTGGGATTTTCATCTATTCATGCTACATGTTCTTAGAATCTCCAATTTACATCTATTCATCTTTCCATCTCATGCTTCAAGATAATCTTGTCATATGTCTATGACTTTTTCATATACTTTTGTGGCCCTAATAGTTGTTTTGGAGATTGTGGCACTAATAACTGTTTTGCAGATCATGGCCTTGAGGAAGTTTGTTTTTTATCGGTTATAATGAGTTACGGTGATTAGGATTTATTTGTTAGATGTGTTTTGTCACGGCATTGCCAAATGGGGAGATTGTTAGGTAATTATTCTTGGCAATCATGTTTGACAAAACTCCTTTCAGTTGTAATTTTGTTTAACTTTTATTTCAATGAGGCTATGAGTTTTTAGATGCGAATCCAACCCCGAATTGTGTCTTACAGAGATGTTTCAAAAGTTAATTCTTTCATGTTTGCCACTTCGCTGACTATGTCAGGGATCGAGCTACCCGATCAGCTCGCGAGGGTCCAGGGGGTAGCGCCCCTTAGTGGGTCCGAGGCAGCGCTCAGGCGGGGTCGAGGGACAACGCCTCCGAAGCAAAAGGCAAATTGCAGTCAAAGTTGCTTGTTCGCTCGAGCGACAATATGTATACTCGAGTGGAGAATTTTTGGTTCCAGAAGTTTTGTAATAACCCAACCTGTAATATACTTAACCTGTAATAACCCAACTTGTTCGCTCGAGCGGCAATATGTGCACTCATGCGATTATGTGTTTGATATGAATTTGTATGTTTAATTATGTGAGTTATTATGGTGCCGTTTGGTAACACTTACGTTTTCAGTTTTCAGTTTATATTTACAAAAATTTAAAAAACTCAAATAAAAACTTGTTTGGTAAAATTTTTCATTTATAAATCAGTGGTCTCAGTTTATAAATTTGGCCAAAAAATGAAAACACAAAAAATGTGTTTCCGTTTTAAGTTTTCAGTTTTTTTTTTTACCACCCAACACTAGCCACCACCCGCTACCATTTTCCACCACTGTCTTCCGCCACTACCACCCACCACCCGCTACCACCACCCACTAGCCACCACCCACCTGCCACCACCACCCACCCCTCGCCGCCGCCGCCACCACCACCATCACCCACCACTCGCCACTACCATCCACCGCCTGCCACCACCACCCGCCATCTACTTGCCACCACCACTCACCACCCACTTGCCACTACCATCTACCATTTGCCACCACCAGTCACCCACCACCACAAGCCACCTGCCACCACCACCACTATCACCACCCACCACCCACCACCACCCACTCGCTATCACCCGCCACCGTCACCTACCTACCACCACCCGCCACCTACCCGCCACCACCCGCCACCACCCGCCACTACCCGCCACCACCCACCACCCACCACCCACCTACCATCACCACCACCTACCACTCGCCACCACCACCACCACCACTCACTCATTACCACCCACCACCCGCTACCGTCACGCACCCACCATCACCACCACCTATCACCCGCCACCATCACCACCACCACCACCCACTTGCTACCACCCACCACCCGCCACCATCACCCACCCACCCACCCACCACTACCACCTGCCACCATCCACCACCACCAGCCATCCGTCACCCACTTGCCACCACCACCCGCCACCACTACCACCACCACCACCCACTCGCTATCACCCACTACCCGCCACCGTCACCTACCCACCCACCACCCACCGTCACCACTTTCCACCACTGTCTTCCACCGCCACTTACCACCACTTGCCATTTCTCACTCTTTTTTATATTTTAAATTTTTTTAAACATTTTGTCAATTACCAAACGTGTTTGTAGTTTATGTTTTTCTAAAAATAAACAAAAACCAGCTTATAAAATTTTTGTAAATATAAACTAAAAACGTAAACGTTACCAAACACACCCTATGTGATTATGAATTAAATCTATTTACGAGGTATCCAATTTGAATATGAAATTTATTGATAAGGATTTTGGATTTGATTTGAAATTGAGGGCCTTGGTGATTTACGAAACAAAAATTTACGATGATAATACGCTCAATTTAATATTTAGAACCTCTTTGTTTTATTTTGGGACATTGATCGAAGTGGTAACATAATGGTAAAGTAGGAGTGAACCAAGAACTTAATTTGGATAATTTTTCCTACGAATAGCCATCACTCTTTTGCCCTTTTCTTTTTCCACACTTTGAATTTGGATGTGAGACTAAAACCATTAGAAATCTTGTTTCCGGGGCTTCAATTTGGACACAAGAACGACCTAGAACGGAGTCCAGATGAGAGAGTTATGCCCGTTTGAAGTTTTGGAATCTGTGTTGGAAGCATGTACGCTCGAGCGAGAAAATAGACGCTCGAGCGGACTGCGCGAATTCAATAACTCAAAAAGTGATTTTCTAGATCATTCTTTACACTTTCATCTCCTCTCTTCATCCCTCTCACCCTAGGTCCGCAAAACCCTAGGTCTGCAAAACCCTAGGTTTTGACCCCAAATATCTTCCATTCCTCAAAAATTTGACCAAGATCCCTTGCCAAAAAGTGAAGAAGGCTTGAATCTAAACATTTTCTATCGATTGGAATTCAGATTTGTGAAGAAATCTCATCAAAGCTTTGCTCTTTTGCTTGATTCTTGAGGTCGGGATCCTAGTTCTTCTCCAATACTTGCATTAATAAATAGATTTGTGGCATTTTGATTATATAAATGCAAAATCTACATTTTTTTGAGCATACAATGTTGTATCATGAAAATTGGAGGTTAGGGTTTGGAGGTTAGGGTTTGAAGTGTTGGGATTCAATTGTTGGGTCAAGATTATGGATTATGAACCTTGGGTGTATAATCAATGGGAAAATTGGAATAAAAAGAAGTGGTGTGAGAAGTTTTAATTTTTCTTGAAAGCCTTTGTTTTTTTTGAAAACCCTAAGTTGATTCATGATGATAATTAGTGATTTTGCCCAAATTGAAAGTAGAATCATGAAATTGAGAGGTTGAATTATATATATACAAGTTTAATTGGATTTTGAAAGTGTTTGAAAATTATGTTAAAAATTAGCGAATGAACCTTTGTTATGGACATTGTAAATCATGCTACAACATGAAATGAAGTTGGGGGAAAAGATGTGTTAATGATATGGATGACATAAACTTGGTTATAGAATGTTGAAATAGGATTCAAGAATTTATCCTGAATTATGTTGAATTGCAAATAGTGTTGTTGAATTAAGTTGTGTTGAACTATGATGAATTGTGTTTGAATCATGTTGAGTTGTGTCGGGTTGTGTTAAGTTTGAGTTCAATTTAGAGAATTATTCTTGAATTAAGTTCTATAAATTACATGCAACAAGGGTTAATTAAAGATTTGACCCATGCAAATGAGTTAAGTTAAGGATTATGGAAATCAACTTAGAAATTAATTATTTTGGGATTGATTTTGCATATCTCATATGAATTTGAGTCTTATTTTTACATGCATGTAATTTGGAGAAATTAAAGGATTAATTCATGAACACGGTTAATTCTTCAATTGAGCTTGGGTTTGGAAACCTTGATATATATGAGATATAAATTTACATGCATCATGGATTTCTAATAATCGATTTCATGTTTTGATGAAATAAAAATTAAGCTTTGGAAATTTATGGGTTTATGAACAATGAGCTTAATTTATAATTAAAGGAGTTTTGATGTAAATGATTTAAAATGGATCATATTTTCTTGATTATTTAAGAGTTTGTATGTTTTAGACAAGCCATGTATGAACCCAAGTTTGGAAATTATATTGAAAGCTCCATTCAAGTTTAAGAATTTGTGAATTGGAATTGGGCTTGATATGAAGAACATGAATTGAGTTGAATTTGATGAATTTGAAGTTTGTGTGTATATGCATGTAAAGGATTGTCATGAGTTTGAATATTTAAGTACAAACATGCATTTCATAATGAATTGAATGCTAGTTGGCACATGCAAGCACGATAATGTTGAATTTCATGAAGTTGATCATCAATTGTACTATTTAAGTTGAAAATAAAGCCTATATTTCACATGCATGTATATTTCAAAATGATATGGAAATTAATTTGCATGAGCTTTGAAGTTATGAAGTGAGTTGATATGATTCTAGTTTATGAGATGGATTTATGTAAATTTGAGATTCAAATTTTGTAAAATTGGCCCTTATGTAATGTTAAAAGTTATATGGTGGAAATATGAGTCTTATGATGTTAATTACATTGGTTGGAACCAAGTTTTAAAGTTCAAACATAATCTAGAAAAATCCAGAATTTGACATGTCCACTCGAGCATGGAGAGTCTCGCTCGAGCGTACCCTGTTTTACTAGACTCCTCGCTCGAGCGTCAAAAGTCTTGCTCGAGCGTAATTTGCAAGCAACCAGTACTTTTGCAGACCAAAAGGGGTCCGCTCAAGCGGCCGAAGCTACGCTCGAGCGGAGGGCCCTGTTTGAAAAATTTTGAAAAGATGTTTTATGCTTCGTTTTCTGTTCTCTTTCATTTCAAAGCACTCTTGGGCATGCATTAAACATTGCAGATGAAATTAAGAACATGAAAGGAGCCTAAGAATATTAAACAAGTTAATGAATGGAATGAATTGTAATATGACCCAATGTGTTACGAATTATGTAAGGTCAAACGCAGGGACGAATCAAGCACCAGAACACTGTGAGTAATAACTGTGTAAAGTTATATTCAATTATAAGTATTTTCTGAATGATATAAGGTGATATGTTTCTGAAATATTATTTTCTGCATGAATGAATGGTTGTCCAATGTTTTTGAAATATATTCGTGGCATTCTTAACTTCAAATGATATCTGTTATCTGTTCTGTTACGTCCCAATTACGGGCCAATTGTATGTCTCATGAGCCAACTGTTATGGATCCTTATGTATACGTCCCTTTATGGGCCAACTGTACGTCTCATGAGCCAACTATACCGTCTCCATGCACGTGAGTCAACTGTATGTCTTTATGGTCGTCCCTTTATGGGTCAACTGTATGCCTTTATGGTTGTCCCTTTATGGGTCAACTGTTTCTGCTAGTGCTAATGAATGTACCACGTATGATTAACTGCGAATTTTGATTATGAATATGGATCTGCTTCTGTTTCTCAACATGATTATGAATCCATGTCTGATAACTACTAAATTCTGTTTTCTGTAACTGTTATGGACAACATTCATTAAAACCCTTTACTCTATTATTATTCACTGGGCTCTAGCTCACTGTATTATTTATGTATGTAGGTAATTAGGCGCGTGACCAGGCTTAGAGGCATCTGCCTGGAATCTGTTTTTGTCAGCCAACCTATGTACCTCCCATGGACGTTCCGGATATGTCAAGTGACTATGGCTATGTGATTTAAAGTTTAAGTTTTGTTTTCTTGTTTGGTTAAATAAGTCTTGTGTATTTTGTAAATAGGGCTAAGTCCCCTTTTGTTTAATCTGTATATATATATATATGATGTAAGGATGATGTGTATATATGTATATAAAAAGTTTAAAATTTTTCTGTCTTATATAAGTCTGCACAGCTCAATGGACGTTGTATATTTGTTATTTGCTTCCGCTAGCCCCTAATATTATGTTAATTTGTCTCAGAGGCCTTTGGTAATCCCAGGATTACTGGCCGGTTACGATGCTAAACCTATAGGGGCGGGTTTGGGTAGTGACAAGTTTGACCTGTCTGCAAAAGTACTAGAAGTTGGGATTTTATGCGCAAGCAAACTTTCCTGCGCTCGAGCGAGGTCCGCTTGAGCAGCGATTCTTGCGCTCGAACGGAGATCGCAGATCAATTTTCTATAAATATGTGGTTTCATCTACTTTTAGGGTTACAGTTTCCAAATCTTCTTCTTGGATATTAGGGTTTATATCTGGAGTTTCTTTGATGTTTGTTTGAGTTTAACTCATGGTTTGACAAACATATATCAAAGGATTGTTTGTTTTGTTCAATACAAAAGAGAGTGTTGTTCTTCGGTAGATTCCGTGGAATTCGGGGCCTGAAACTTTGGTGGATTCTGAAGTGGCTCATCATCGTGATTCGACATCAGTGTTGTGGATTCAACGTTGGGCAAGACAATTCCGAGGTGAAGACAGTGGTGGAAGAGACATATAGGGGTCGGTTCAATTCAGGAGTGGATTCGCTAGGTAATTGAGAGTACACTTGTGTAATTCTTTTATGTCTTTTTAGTGGATTGTTTTGTGGCTTTTGCCTGTGATTTTTTTATCACAATTGGAGGCGCTCCAATTGTGATTTTTTCACGTTAAATCGTTGTGTTGATTTGTCTTTGATTGTTTGATTGAGATTGCTATTTACTCATTAAAATTGATACATAATCACAAATCAATATCTAGGGAATTTCTAGATTTTTTCAAAACTGAACCTAGAATTCGGCTTAGATGGACTTGTGCTGCTACATTGAGAGCTACTTTTATCATGCGAGTAAATTCCAAATCTATTACTCATATTAAAAAATTCTTTATTTTCATCTCTAATATTGAAATTTTTTTCTCACATTTTATTATGGATTTCTTAAATTATTCAAGACAATTATACAATAAAGGATCATGTTTCCATTTTATTTTTTGTACATCTTTTTCTCTAATTAAATTTTTTTTTGGAAAAATATCAATGTAAGTTTTAAAAAATAATTACATATTAGTGATAAACTTTATAGGCATTAAAACATTTATAAATTTCTCCATGAATGTGTAAATATTTTTTGAAAGCACCATAGACGTGTAATTTCCCCAATTTTTTTTCTATTAATACTTTTTGAAACAAAGAATTCCCTCATCCTAAATTGTCACTATGATGACTGTATTTATAGCGGGGTTAATTATACCAAGATCATTTCAACTATTATCAAACATTATATTGTCCTACTGATTAATAAACTCGTACATATTGATCCTTGAACTATAAAAAATAAACAAATGCTTTCCTTTTAAAACTAATCTAAAGGGATAAAAACGATACATTATTATAATTGAGTGATCAAAATGTTAATAATTGAAATGCCATTTATAGTATTGAACCCCAAAGGTAAGAGGTATCAAATTCATAGATCCGTTAAGGTATATCTCTCAAGCTATTGGCCTGGTGGTTAAGCCTTGGAACTTGAGGGTGTGCTCTATCTAAGGTCTCATATTTGAAAATTTTCTAAGTGCAAAATCTTGAGATCAATCCATAGAGGCCCTTGACTTTAATTGAGATCCTTGCAAGTAGGAGGTAAGATTGGTTCTTCGAATTAGTATAAAAAATTAAAAAAGTCACAATTCCATTCAAAAGAAATCAAATTCACCAAACCAAGTCTTAAGTCCCATCAAATGAGATTGGTTACATGAATCCTTCCTTTCCATTTGACTCTATCAACGGCCATTTGGTTAGTCAAATTAAGGAGATTCATATCTCTATTTATTACACTAGCCCACGTCAATCTAGGTCTGCCCCTTCCCCTAACATTTCCATCTACCGTCACTGTATATCACATATCTTCACTACTACCTTTGTTGTCTTCCGTTGTATATGACCAAACCATCTCAATTTATTGTCTCTCAACTTATTTTTTATCGATGCTACTTCTACCCATTCATGAATATACTCATTCCTAATTCTATCTTTTTTAGTTTTGACATATATCCATCTTAGCATCCTCATTTCAGCAACACTCATCTTATCTACATATTATTTCTTAGTTGCCCAATATTTTGTCCCATACAACATCGATGGTCTAATAGCCTTTCTATATAACTTTCTTTTTAGTCTAATAGGTATTCGTTTATCACACAGTACTCCAAACTCACTTCTCTACTTAAACCACCATGCCTTAATTCTATGAATCACATCCGCTCTAATCTCCCCAACCGTTATGATAATAGATCCTAAATAACAAAAATAGTCACTCTTGATTCACAATCTTCACTTGTCCTCTCTTCTATTGTTATTGTTACCAAAAATACACTCCATGCATTTTGTCTTAGTTTTACTTATCCTAAATCTTTTAGATTCAAGTGTTTCTCTTCACGTCTCCAACTTAGTGTTAACTCTTTCTCTAGTCTTATCCACTAATATGAATACAATATCGTTTGCAAAAAGCATACACCATGGCACATTATCCTGAATATTCTTCGTCAACTTATCCATAACTAAAGCAAAAAGATAAGGACTTAAGATTGATCCTTGGTATAACCCCACAATAATTGAAAATTCACTTGTCATTCTAGCAGGTGATCTAATAGTGGTCACCACACCTTCATACATGTCCCTAATCACATCAATGTACCATTTTGTCACTCATTTCTTCTCTAACACCCACCAGATTATATCCCGAGGCACTCTATCGTATACTTTCTTAAGATCGATAAAAATCATATGAATATCTCTTTTCTTTTCTCTATACTTTTCTATCACTCTCCTCAAAAGATAGATCGCTTCCATTGTTGACCTACCCGACATAAATCGAAATTAATTCTTTGACATCTTTGTTATATCTCGCAATCGACGTTCTATCACTCTCTCCAACACTTTCATTATATGACACATCAGCTTGATTCATTTATAGTTGTTGTAATTCAGAACATCTCATTTATTCTTATAGATTGGCACTAAAATACTCTTCCTCCACTCATCTTGCATTTTTCTGTAGTTAACAAAATCTTGCTAAGTAACCCAGTCAACCAAATAATCCCATTTTTACCTAAACATTTCCAAGTTTCAATAGGAATATCATTGGGTCCTAAAGTTTTATTTGATTTCATCTTCTTAAATGCAATATCTACTTCAAAGTTATTAATCATACGATAGAACTTGTAGTCTTGATTTTCCTCATTACTGGCTACTTTTTCCCTTTTTGACCTGCTTCCATATTCCTCATTTAACAACTTCTCAAAATAGTTCTTATACCTCTTCTTAATCTCTTCATCATTCACCAACACCTTAGAGTCCTTGCACTTGATACACTTAACTTGATTAAAATCTCTTATTTTCCTCTCTCTCATCTGAGCAAGTTTGTATATTCTTTTCTCTCCATCCTTACTATCTAATCTAGTGTATAGGTCATCATAGGCTTTCAACTTAGCATCTCTCTGTCAAGACCCAACCTCAGAGGCTTAGAGTTGGAATCGTGACTTACTAACTTATTCTTATTCAAACAAATTAAACTGCACAAGCAAAAAAAATATACTTAGACAGAAATTTTATTTCATACTACTATTTTAAAAAAAAGAAATACATTTCTAGAGCTTTCATTATTTTATTATTCAGTGACCAGCCCCGAATAGAGACAAAAGGAAGCAAAAATATATTTAAAAAAAAGAAAGAAAGATAAAATAGTGGTTTAACAACAGTCCATGAGCAGGTTCCATTTCGTAGGGTTATGGATTTCCCTTACATCTCGTCACCTGAAAAGGTAACAGCTATAAACACACAGCAGAATGAGAAATATTATGCCAAGAGTGTACAAAATATCCATAGATAATTAGTTAGGCTAAAATATTTGCATATTTTAATTTAAAATGACAATTTATTTAAAGTGACAGAATACAGAAACCATAATAATCATAACCACAGTATAAAACAGAACAAAACAGAGGTCACAGAAGTGACAGTCGGAACAGAGGTCAATGGATCCATGACAACCAGAGGACCACAGAGTGGTCAATTACTAAGCCAATGGTTATTTAAGTCCCCCAAGGCGTGGGACTCCCGTGGTGATGTTCACAAAAACATATTTTCATATAAGATTATAGTCAAATATATACTAAAATTTAAACAAACATATCCATGGATTTCTTTTTAAGTAAATAGAGTTTAGAAAGTAATCCACATAACTAAAATGTTTATAAACATAACTTTTATTTATATAACTTAATAAATATAACTTGTATAAAATAAGCTATGGTAACTCAAAACATTTATAAAACTATAATGGTAAATCAAGGTATAATATAACTCACCTTAATTATAACCCTTAGCCTTACTTTACTATCAGAACTTCCTTTCCTTACTCTCAACTTATATACTTCTCTCGGTTTCCCACCCTTTCCTTTTGTTTTTTTTTTCTTCCGTTTTTTCTCTTAATCACAACACTCTTAGTCCCTTTATATACTGTTTTCTGAGCCCAGTGATGTATGACACGTAGCCTCTCTCTATGGAGACATTATGATGCTAGAAGATTTGTGCCTTAATTGTGAATCAATTCACAGATTTGGATAAGTCTAAATCTCTCCAATATATATCTATATATACTTGGGCTTTTGTTTAGCTTGGGCCAATATTGGCTTAGGCTTTTATTATTTATTTATTTGTTTTTTTTGTTTTTCTTTCTTTTTGGGCCGAGGTTGACAACCTTGCTGGGCAACTTGTGTCTTAATTATTTATTTATTTTTCATTTCCTTTTCTTTTTATTCATTTCTTTATTTGTTTTGGTGTTAAGTTATTATTTATTTATTATCTTTAACTCTATTTTGTATTATAAATTTTATATTTGTGTTAATTTAGCCTCAAATAATAATTCCTAATTAATCTCATATTTGATAACCCAACGCCAATTTAGATTTATATATTTATTTAATAATCTATCATCACATGCAATCATAATTATATATAACTATAAATATTATGTGGTATTTACTTAAACATTTAGGGTGTCACATTTCTTCCCTCCTAAATAGGAGTTTGTCCTCAAACTCAACGTACTTTAATTTTCAAAGAGGTGTGGGTATTTGGTTTGCATTTGACTCTCTGTTTCCTACGTGGCTTCTTCGATGTGATGATTTCGCCATAAGACCTTTACCAGCGGTATGGTCTTGTTTCGAAGAACTTGATTACGACGATCGAGAATCTACACTGGCTGTTCTTCGTAAGAGAGATCTTCTAGAACTTCCAAGTTCTCATAGTCGATGACATGTTCTAGATCTCGGAGATACTGTCGAAGCATGGAAACGTGAAACAAATTGTGGATATTAGATAGCTCAGGAGGTAGTGCAAGGCGATAGGCTACAGGACCAATTCTTTCCAGTATCTCGAATGGCCCGATGTAACGTGGGTTTAGCTTCCCGCGTTTTCCGAATCGGATCACTCCTCTTGTTGGTGAGATTTTGAGAAACACATGATCCCTTTCTTGGAATTCCAAGTCTCGCCTCCGAGTATCCGCATAACTTTTCTGGCGGCTCTGAGCAGTGCGAATCCGCTGTTGGATGAGTTGGATTTTCTCACTTGTGATTTACACGATTTCGGGGCCTAACAATTTCCTGTCCCCGACTTCCGTCCAGCACAAGGGTGATCGACATCTCCTTCCATACAGAGCTTCATATGGTGCCATTCCAATGCTTGCCTGATAGCTGTTGTTATAAGCGAATTCCACTAAAGGTAGGTGCTCATCCCAGTTACCTTTGAGGTCCAACATGTATACACGTAACATGTCTTCCAACGTCTGGATTGTTCTTTCGAATTGCCCATCAGTTTGTGGATGATAGGCCGTGCTGAACTTCAGTGTAGTTCCCAAAGCTTCTTGCAATTTATTCCAGAAGTGAGACACGAAATGAGGGTCTCGGTCAGACACGATTGAAACTGGAATACCATGCAATCGAATAATCTCTTTGATATATAAAGTGGCAAACTTATTCAGAGGGTACATGATTTTGATTGGTAGAAAGTGTGCTGACTTTGTCAATCGGTCTACTATAACCCATATTGCATCATTCTTTGAAAAAGACTGTGGTAGCCCGACCACGAAGTTCATAGTAATGTGTTCCCATTTCCATTCAGGAATAAGGAGTGGTTGCAGTAGCCCCGCCGGTCTCTGATGTTCTGCTTTAAACTGCTGACAATGTAGACATTTAGAAACATAGTTTGCTATATCTCTTTTCATTCCGGTCCACCAGTAATGTTCCTTCAGATTATGATATATCTTTGTGTTGCCAGGGTGGACTGCAAATCTTGAGTTATGAGCTTCCTCCAGTATCTTTTTCTTGAGTTCCGGGATATCGGGTATGCAAATTCGATTTCGAAATTTCAGTATCCCACTGCTTATAATGAAATCAGGATCAGGCGTGCTTCCTTGTTCTTCGTACCTTTTCTTCAAGAGTTTATCTTCCCATTGGCGCGCTTTAATTTCTCCAATCAATGCAGGCTCCACGGTTACGTTGGCGAGTAACCCATTGACCTTACGGGAAATGAGGGTGCATGCCAAGCTTCTTGTTGACTTTCGACTCAATGCGTCTGCTACCACATTAGCTTTGCCCGGATGATGATGGATTTCTATATCATAGTCTTTCATAAATTCCAACCACTGCCGTTGCCTCATATTCAGTTCCTTCTGTGTGAATAGATATTTTAGACTCTTGTGGTTAGTATAAATTTCGCAGGTTGTACCGTAGAGATAATGACACCAAATTTTGAGAGCAAAGATCACCACAGCCAATTCCAAATCGTGAGTCAGGTAGTTCTTCTCGTAAGTCTTTAATTGTCGTGACGCATAAGCAATGACCTTTCCGTCTTGCATGAGAACACAACCCAACCCATTGTATGAGGCATCACTATAAATTACGAACCCATCTGCTCCGATAGGAAGTGCTAGTATAGGGGCTGACACAAGTCGACCTTTTAATTCTTGAAAGCAACGCTCCTGTTTATTAGTCCATTCAAAGGGTGTGTTCTTCTGAGTTAGCTAGGTCAAGGGCGATGCTATTTTTGAGAAATCTTGCACGAAGCGTTGATAATAACTGGCTAGACCCAAGAAACTTCGGATTTCTGACACATTAGTAGGTCGCGGCCAGTCCATGATTGCTGCAACTTTTTAGGGGTCAACTGAGATGCCATCTTTATTAATGACATGACCGAGAAAGTGTACACTAGTGATCCAGAATTCGCATTTCTTCAACTTGGCATAAAGTTTATGATCACGTAGTGTTTGTAGGACCATTCGTAAGTGCTGCTCATGGGCTTCTGATGACTTGGAGTATATGAGGACGTCGTCAATGAAAACGATGACGAACTCATCAAGATAGGGTTTGAATACTCTGTTCATGAGGTCCATGAAAGCTGCTGGGGCATTTGTGACGCCAAAAGGCATGACAAGAAATTCGTAGTGCCCGTAACGGGTTCGGAAGGCCGTCTTTTCAATGCTTTCCGTTTTAACCTTTAGCTGATGGCAGCCAGAACGTAAGTCAATTTTGGAAAATACTTGTGCACCTTGAAGTTGATCGAACAAGTCATCGATTCGCGGCAGAGGATATCGATTCTTGATGGTGACCTTGTTCAGCTCTCGGTAATCGATGCATAATCTCATCGTGCCATCCTTTTTCGTCACGAACAATACCGGAGCTCTCCAGGGTGAGGTACTAGGCCGAATGAAACCTTTGTTCAAGAGTTCCTGGAGTTGAATCTTCAGCTCTTTCAATTCTGTTATTGACATGCGGTAAGGAGCTTTTAATATAGGTTGCGTGCCAGGTTGGGTTTCAATGGTAAATTCGATCTCTCGATCAACTGGAATGCCGGGTAGATCTTCAAGGAAGACATCCGAGAATTCTCGAACTACATGAATTGCATTAACGGTGGGGGCCTCTTTTTGTGTATCAATCACATAACAAATATAACTACCACAACCCTTCCTTAAAAGTCGTTGGGCTACCATGGAGGATATAATACAGGAAGGGTTAGAAACTTCAGCCCCATCAAAGACAAGTTCAGGTTGATTTAGTAACTTGAGGGAGACCTTTTTGGCTTTACAATCGATAGAGGCGTGGTTGGCAGACAGCCAATCCATACCTAAGATTACATCAAAGTTTCCAATGCGGAGGGGAATCAAGTCTATATATAAGGTTTTGCCTTTTAGGAATACAACACAAGATCTGTACACATCAGTACTACATGCAGACTTACCAGAAGGAAAAGACACAGACAATGTATATCCTAATGGTTCGGGTGTTGATGTCAACTTGGCAGCAAAGTATGGTGCAACAAAAGAATGAGTTGACCCAGAGTCAATAAGGACATGAGCTAAAAGACCATAGATAGAAAGTGTACCTGACACAACATTTTCGGTAACTTCTGGTTTTCCAGGTACCAAGGCGAAAGCCCGACCTTGGCAGTTTTGGTCCTTCTTTTCTTCTCCCGGTCCCGCGGTTCTCCTGACTGGGCCAGAGGGGCTGGCTGTAGGATTAACCATCTTTGGACAATCCCTTAGCAAGTGGCCAAACTGTTCGCATCTAAAACACGCTCCCGTGTCTCGATGGCATTGTCCCCAATGAATCCTTCCACAAGTGGGGCAAGTTGGAATAGTGCCACATCGGGGGTTGGTAGGACCGTGGTGGCCTGAGCTGGTTGTGCCCATGTTCACCTTTTTTTGAGGTGCAACACCGGGTCTTCTGTTACCTCTTTCCCAGAATCGCTTCTTGTAGCTTGGTTCTCCGGAACGCGAGGCTTTAATTCCCTTTTCTGCTATGTACGCCCAGTCTACCAATTCTGCATAGGTTGGCAATTTCAAGACTTCAAGCCTGTCTTTAATTCCAGCATCCAATCCTGCTTCGAATTTTCTTGCTTTTCGAGTTTCGGTAGTATCACGACCCAAACCCGGCCCTATGGGTTTAGCACCGTAACTGGCCAGTAATCCGAGATTACCGAAGGCCTGCTTAACAGTAGTACAGTAAAACAGAGTTCAGGGCCTGGCGGAAGCCAATACAGTAAATAAACAATGTCCAATGAGTTGACAGTCTGTATGCAAAAAAGATTTTTCATACCTTTATACCTTCAGTACAGAATAGTATGCACAAAATATACAATCAGTCAAAACTGGGACTTAATCCCTATTAAACAGTACAGTACGGTGCTATCAGTCTATACAGTAAACAAAACAGTTACAGAGACAAACGGGGAAATAAAACACCCCTAAGCCCCTAAGCCATAGCTTGATAGGCTCGGAACCTCGCAGTGAGGCACAGTGGTTGGCTTGACAAAATTAAAGCTTGCCTGACGCTCCTAGCTGCGGTCTGGTGCCTGTACACCTACATATATATATGAGCAGTGAGCTAAAGCCCAGTGAATAACACAATGCGTAAAGGGGTTAAGAATAAATGTCATTTCAGTATTGAAAACAGTCATTTCAGTCAGTTTATCAGTCATTCAGTTTGTGGCTCATATTTCAGGTCATAACAGTCATTCAGTTAAAGCAGCGATATGTGGTACATCCCTTGGCATAACAGTACAATAAACAGTAGGTCTTAAAAGACCGGGTCTTAACAGACCAAACAGTAAATGATGGCCATCAGTAGTAGTACAGTAACAATAACAGTATCAGTAACAGTAACATTACTATTTCAGAGAACAGTAAAGTACTTGTGGATTCAAGAGGTGTCTCGTACAGATTCTAGAGGTGGCTCACACTGTAGCACTTAGTTCCGTACAACACTTTGTTCCATATCAGAAATACAGAATGGCCATCATAACAGTAAACGGTAGTGGTTCCAAACTTGGGAACCGACAGAGATCTCTCTGTCACAGTAACAGTCAACAGTAGGTGCCAAGGATGCCACAGTACGGTTCAGAATATAAGACATACGTTCATTCAGTACACAGTATCAGTTCAGCGAACAGTTCAATTTCGTAAACAGTATCAGTTCAGTAAACAGTATCAATTCAGTAAACAGTTTAGTTCAGTAAACAGTTCAGTAACCAGTTTAATTCAGTAAGCAGTTTCGTAAATAGTTCAATTTAGTAAACATTTCAGTTCAGTGAACGGTTCAGCAAACAGTTCAATAAAGTAGACAGCTCAATAAGGTAAACAATTCAATAAAGTAAACAGTTCAGAAGATAATCATTTTTGAACATATCTTTACACAGTTGTTACTCACAGAGTTCTGGGCTACAGTAGGGTAGAGCGTCCTCTTGGAATGCCAACCCTATATAGTTAACAGATTGAACACACTCTAAGTTTCAAAGTTGGAAAAAATAATTACTTAATCCCTAAATTTGCCTTGGTGTGTTCTACATCTATATCCTCTTACAGATGCTTTAAACTAGGCCTAAGAATGCCTAGAATGGGATGAGGATGCAAAGATGCACTCAGAAAACATTTTGCAAAGTTTGCTGAAAATAGGATCCTCACTCGAGCGAGCCTTCCTTCGCTCGAGCGAGCTTCTAAAATCAAAGGCTTCGCTCGAGCGAGAAATCCTTCGCTCGAGCGGTCTGTCGAAACAGTAAAAGTACTGGATGCTGCAATTTTACGCTCGAGCCACCAATTCTACGCTCGAGCGTAGCTTCGAATAAAGGTTGGTCGCTCGAGCGAAGAATCCTTCGCTCGAGCGAAGAAGCCAAATTCTGGAATTTCCAAATTTGTCTCCTAAGCTCAAACCAAGCATTCTTTCACTCAAAACTCGACCTCTTGGGTCCAAATTCTGGAAAACACATCTAAATTCAATATATAACAAGTTCCGAGGCTCAATTTATGAATTCAAGCCCCAAAGGTGAGTCAATTAAACTCCAAATCAAACCATTTTCAAGAAACATGTCATGCATGCATTTTAAACCAAATTAAAGCTTCAACTCTTGCTCCAAACAGCTCAATCTTTTCAAAACACGATAAAAACATGGATTTAAACATGATTATGAACATGCATGTGGCATATGACCATGAAATCAACTTCAAACTCACTAAAACCAACATGCATGCAACAATTAAGCTTCAATACAACACTTTAGGACCAAGACTAGGCTCAACTCTTCAATTTAGCTTAATCATGCAAGAACTATCTTAAATTCATAAACCAAAGGGTGAGTTCCTTACCTAGGTTCTTCAATTACAAGTTTAGGAACTCAAATATGAAATCAATCTTCAATTCCTTCAAGTCTCTAAGCAAATTAAGAGAAATCAAGCTCTCTCTCCAATCTCCCTCTCTCTCTAGTCGGTTGAACACAAGAAATGTGGCTGAGGGACATGTTTTGATTAAGTGTATAAGGCTCAAAGATGAATAAACAAAGGCCCCACTCACAATGGCAAGACGGTAATTACGTCAAACTTTTTAATTAGCTCCATTTAATCTAATTTAATCATACCTCATCACATTTTAGATAAATATACCATTAAATCACAAAAATTTTACTGTTTGCAAAACACTAGTCAATTTCCGGTTCGGCCGCCGATAAGGCCTTCAATTAACAGTTTAATGCATAAGACAAGAGCAGATAATTTAACAGTCAAACAGATAGTTTATGCATTTAAACAGTTGCAGTCAATCAATCAGTCTCGGATTTCAGTCGGTCAATTCAGTATTTCAATCAATTCGATTATCAATCATATTCAATCTCAGTTTAACAGTAAACAGTAGGTAATCAGTAAACAGTGACGAGGGTTGTTATAGGTAGGGATGACGTATGTTGCAAACCGAGCGAGTTGTGTGATCTTGCTCTCATATTCGGCCACTGTCATGGTTCCTTGCTTCAGATGTATGAATTCAGATGCCTTCTGTTCCCGCAATGAATCTAGAAAGTATTTTTCATAGAATACTTCTAAGAATCTTGCCCAAATCGTAATTTCTTCTTTGGCCAGAGTGAGAAGCTACCATTCCTGTGCATTGTCTTTGAAAGTGAAGGTGGCGAAAGTTACCTTTTGCCTCTCGGTGCAAGGTAGGGCACGAAAAATCTTTTCCATGTCTTTAACCCAAGCGTCTGTTACCATTGGGTCTGGGCCACCGGTAAATATGGTGGGTTTCAAATCCTGGAACTGTTTTATGGTAACCGGCCCTTGTAGACGTCCCCGAACGCCCCGGGAGGGTGAGTCCCGTTCTGTTCGCTTTTGCGGGCCTACTACAGTTCGGACTCAATTTGTCACGGTTCTTAATCTGAACCAAAGAGTCCAAATCCGGCAAATCGTTTTGAGAAAAACAGATTTTAAAAGAAGTGCCAAACATGGACTACTTTGCCAGATACAGAGTCGCCACCTAAATATTTTATTTTGGGAAATTTAGGAAACCCTGACTCGGTGCCAAAGGCCACGTATCCGTCATCACCAAAGTTGCCTCGGCTCAAGAACTTGGGTATGATTGGGGAAGGTCAGTTATGAGCACCCCCTCTTGCCCGATTCGAAGATCGGCCTCTACTAACCATGATATCCTCTTTTGAAAACGTTATGTGTTCTTATTCCGATTAATTAGCTAGAATTACTATGTGATGCGCACAACACAAAAGTATAGACTAGATCGCCTAATTTGGGAACAAGCATTGCATATCCGTTTGTTTTGAAAGTGTTTTGGAATTTGCTACTCGCAAGTAGGCTAAAACACGGATTTCAATGAGCTATTCTAACTCAAACAATCCAACCTTTACCCACAAGCATTCAGGCAGCTTATAACATATAAGCATCTAGCCACATAGTAAGCATGCTGTCATGTCAATATCCACACGCATGCGGTATGCTAAAGCATAAAAATACTTACATCGTACTCTATGCCAAAACAATAAACTAATTAGCAAACAATGCATGACCCTAGTTCATGTTCAGTGGCTAATGTATCGCATACAAAATGTCACAGGCTCGGCTAATCTAAGAATGGCATGTGAAATGCACAAACATCATGTATTCAAGTTAGATTTGAAATACTTATGCAGTTAGCATGATGCGCCGAGCCCGGTGTATGCAAAACTGATGAATGATGCACGCATGCATAACATGAGGTATGCTAAAATAAACGTGCCCTAATACTAACCATCAAAAGCGGGTAAGTAAAAGGGAGAAAGAAATAGGGATTGGAAGACATTCACGCACTCACCCACACTTATTACAAATTCGCCCTCGCTCGGAAGGGGGGACCAAAAGAATAATACAATTTGAATAACGAATTAACTATCCTAGCTAATTAATTATTACAGACCAACTAAATTAATTAAGCAAATTAATTAATCTAAGAAAGCAATAAACAGCAGCCTCAGGGAGGGGGGGCTCGATGCATGCGCGCTTGGTTTTGCTCGAAAATCCACCACCATGCACAAGATGCCTCTGTTTTCCCTGCTCTGCTCCTCTGAAGACTGCCAAAGCCTCAGGGTTTCTTCTCTGAGTACTGTAAGATACCACCCGCTGAGGGAGAACACCACCGGCCATGTGTGATGGTCACCAGCCACAACTTTAATCCATCGGCCAACAATGGTGGCCGGTCGACACTAAATGTGGCTGGCCGGACAAAAGTTCCTGCAGAACCTGGTTTGACAGCAGCAGAGGGCAATACTTGGCATGGCAATGCATTTCAAGCAATGTATGCACCAATCACACCCCATATCACGTTTATGACTCAAAGGGACATGAACCTTGGTTCTCGGACCACCAATTGCGCATTTCCATGCATGATGGCCCAAGAAGCCAAGTGTGCACATTTAATATGGAATGCAATGCACATAATCAAACCAAGGGGAACTCAACCTCTATCATAAGCAATTCAACAAGCCAAGTGTGCATGCTAATGCAATGCAACCTAAGCATGTTAACTAAGCATGCAAAATGGCAATGTGAAGAAACATACAAAACATGCAAGGCATGAGACAATGCAATCAACAAGCATGCGAGGTACAATGTAGGTATTTAAGTATGCAAGCAAACATGTGACTTCATTCAATCATATAAGTTCAAACATGCAACAACTCACCAATATGCTACGACATACAAGGAGTATATGCAACAAGCAAAGAGATGGACTTAAACATGATTTAGGCAACCCTAATTATGCCTAAAACAGTGGCCAAAATGCCCACAAATGAAGGACTAAAAGACACACAAACATGCATGCAAATGAGGTCCAACACTTTAAGCATTAAAGAGCAACTTCTAAGCACACTTAAGAAGATGCAAACATGGACAATTAGCATGCATTAAGCTCTGAAATCATGTTAAGATGGTGCCAAACCAAACAAACAAAATAGGCTAGACGTGCAACAAGGGTCCAAAACTCAAGGCTAGCAAGCCAAAATGCCAAAGAACTAAGCAATGCAAGCCTTGGTCGACCCAAAACAGCCAAGGACAGACCTCAAGCATGGCAAGATAAACATGAAAGCTTCATAAAGCTAGGCCTAAAACATGCTTGAACAAGGGTTAAAACCTAGATGCATATTAAGGCAATAAAATGACATTACAAGGCATGTATGCTAAGCAAGCATGGTGTACCAAAACCAACTAAAAACAGAGGCATATTATAACATAATAAGCACAAAAAATCTGCTAAGGCATGGCCAATATGCACTTAAACATGATGCTCCTTCAAGAGGCAAAAATGGTCATTTTCAAGGACAACAAGGGGAGGGGGTGACCCTCTCCTTCCTAGGACCTCAAGGCACCATTCTCACCTCTGAAATCCCTCAAGATTTCAGTGGTGAGGAGGCCCAAACACTACGGTCACGGAACTCAAACAAAATAGCACAAAATGGAGCCTTACAAGGCTCAAGAGGGGTCAAACAACCTCAAACCACAAAACACTCTTAATAAACTATTTAGAGGCCTTAAAAACAGAACTTTTATTTATTATACACTAAGCCCAAAAACAGATGCAAGATAGGCAAATAAGCTATGCAAGAATGGGGTAAAAAGGGACAAAAGTCTTACCCTTGTAGACCCCTTTAAGGATGGAGTTCCAGCTGCTTCCTCAAGCTCAAATCAGCTCCAAAACTCCAAAAACAACCTTCAAGGGCCTCAGCTCCAAGAGGATAGTGTGATGGTGGGTGTTTATGTTTAAAAGTAAGACAAAACACACACAAATACAAGAGAGGGAGAGATATAGATATAGGATAGATACACTTATGCTAACCCTAAGAACCAGAGCTCTTCTCTCTATTTTTTGCTAACCCTAAACCAAAGAGAAGAGGTTCCTTCTTATAGAGCTCAATCTTGTAAGCTTACAAGACAAGCTAAACAAGAGGAAGATCCCTCTATACACGTGTATGGAGGGGAGCCAAGTGCATGACAGCTGCACAAAAATATCTGAAAAAGCAGATGCACAGTAGTCGGCTGGCCAAAAATTCAATTAACCAAAAAAATATAGCCGACCGGCCACCTATAGTGCTGGCCAGCCAAACATTTGGCCGGTGGCAACAAAACACAGCCGGTGGCCTCAAGCCATGGCCGGTGGAGTGTGGGGATGGCCCACAAGCCATTCCCTGCCCCTCCAATGCAAAGAACAAGTGTTTGGTGCAAAACCAGACACAAAACAGTCGAGTCGAGAGATCCTGAGGCAAGGCGCGTAGCCGAGACTTCCGGGAACTCAAGACGAACACAAACATGGATAATCACCGAGTGTTCAAGGGGTGACGTCCAAGTCTTGAGGACGGTCAAAAATAGGGTGTCTACAGCCCTTCTTGTCGTCCCGGCGTCCCATTGTTGATGTTAGCTTGCAAGGCTTGTAGAAAACTAGCAACCGCTCTTTCCATTACTCTTTCCATCGATTCCATACCGCTAACTGATGACTCACTTCCATTACCATTAGCCATTCTACAAGTAATAGAAGAGGTATTATATTTTCAACGCAGCATATATATATGTAGCACAACATGTAGTACACTTTATATTTATATAAACTGCCAACATTACACATTTTTACTTATTTATTTAACAATTCATATTACATTAGTTAGAATATGTTGGTGTCCCATCCCTGTGGTAAACAAAAACAAGAGTCAACAAAAAGGGAATTAGAACATATCAAGATTAGCATACAAAATATTTTCTACTAGCCAGATCTAGAGTGGTGGGTCAGATGGGCCGAAAAACCAGAGGAAATAGGGCTGCATAAAAAGCTCGAACTCCCACCCCAACTGGATTACACCAAAACACACCCATGCTACCTGGATCGCGAAAATGGGGATAGACCGTATATGACCCACAAATGTTCGGTTGACAATCCAAACAGGTGTCTTAACATATAACAAATCATTTTCGAAGTCAACACTTAGCATATTAATGATCTCTAATGGATTTGGGACTGTGGTGAAAATGTAATCCTTGGGGTATACGTTTCCTCTTCTGGCTACAAACTCTGGGGGTAGGGGGCCTATAATATAATGTGGGCGGTCATGACCCGGGGCGACGCCAAGGATGCGAGATGGTCTGAGAAAACGTTTGCGTGCATGGGCAATGTTGTGCCTCCATAACAAGTGTGGGTCGTCAGCAGGGTCAACCTGGATATAAATTGGCCGACCTATCAACCGGCCAAGACCTGGGTGCAATTCCCTGACTATCTCCTTAGAATCTCCCCAACCTTCAGGTGAGACGGGGGCAAGAGCAGGGTGTTGGGCTAAAATTTTATCTAAGTTGATGGCCTGGAGATCATTCCAAAAAGTATTGTCAAGGTAAATCTCTGACATCCTACAACACCAGAATAAACGTGAGATTTTACACAAGAAAACTAACGTCACATGTAATTATTTATTATTATTTTACCACATATATTTATCTATATATATATATTTATTTAGTTATTTATTTATTTATTTTTTAGCTATATGGTTTTAGTTATAGATTTATTTATAACTTTTTTTTTGAACTGTTGCTCTGATACCACCTTTGTCAAGACCCAACCCCAGAGGCTTAGAGTTGGAATCGTGACTTACTAACTTATTCTTATTCAAACAAATTAAACTGCACAAGCGAAAAAAATATACTTAGACAGAAATTTTATTTCATACTACTATTTTTAAAAAAAGAAATACATTTCTAGAGCTTTCATTATTTTATTATTCAGTGATCAGCCCCGAATAGAGACAAAAGGAATCAAAAATATATATAAAAAAAAGAAAGATAAAATAGTGGTTTAACAACAGTCCATGAGCAGGTTCCATTTTGTGGGGTTATGGATTTCCCTTACATCTCGTCACCTGAAAAGGTAACAGTTATAAGCACACAGCAGAGTGAGAAATATTATGCCAAGAGTGTACAAAATATTCATAGATAATTAGTTAGGCTAAAATTTTTGTATATTTTAATTTAAAATGACAATTTATTTAGAGTGATAGAATGCAGAAACCATAATAATCATAACCACGGTATAAAACAGAACAGAACAGAGGTCACAGAAGTGACAGTCAGAATAGAGGTCAATGGATCTATGACAACCAGAGGACCACAGAGTGGTCAATCACTAAGCCAATGGTTATTTAAGTCCCCCAAGGCATGGAACTCCCGTGGTGGTGTTCACAAAACATATTTTCATATAAGGTTATAGTCAAATATATACTAAAATTTAAATAAACATATCCATGGATTTCTTTTTAAGTAAATAGAGTTTAGAAAGTAATCCACGTAACTGAAATGTTTATAAACATAACTTTTATTTATATAACTTAATAAATATAACTTGTATAAAATAAGCTATGGTAACTCAAAATATTCATAAAACATATAATAGTAAATCAAGGTATAATATAACTCACTTTAATTATAGCCCTTAGTCTTACTTTATTATCAGAACTTCCTTTCCTTACTCTCAACTTATATACTTCTCTCGGTTTCCCACCCTTTCCTTTTGTTTTTTTTTTCTTCTGTTTTTTCTCTTAATCACAATACTCTTAGTCCCTTTATATACTGTTTTCTGAGCCCAGTGATGTATGACACGTAGCCTCTCTCTATGGAGGCATTATGATGCTAGAAGATTTGTGCCTTAATTGTGAATCAATTCACAGATTTGGATAAGTCTAAATCTCTCCAATATATATCTATATATACTTGGGCTTTTGTTTAGCTTGGGCCAATATTGGCTTAGGCTTTTATTATTAATTAATTAATTTATTTATTTTTATGTTTTTCTTTCTTTTTGGGCCGAGGTTGACAACCCTGCTGGGCAACTTGTGTCTTAATTAATTTTTTTTTTCATTTCCTTTTCTTTTTATTCATTTCTTTATTTGTTTTGGTGTTAAGTTATTATTTATTTATTATCTTTAACTCTATTTTGTATTATAAATTTTATATTTGTGTTAATTTAGCCTCAAATAATAATTCCTAATTAATCTCATATTTGATAACCCAATGCCAATTTAGATTTATATATTTATTTATTTAATAATCTATCATCACTTGCAATCATAATTATATATAACTATAAATATTTATGTGGTATTTACTTAAACATTTAGGGTGTCACACTCTCACTATTTTTTTGACTTCCTTATTAGCCAATCTGCAACTCTTAAAAAAATTCTCAATTTTATCATTCTATCACTTTTTAAAGCACTCTTTTTTCGTCTTTAGCACCGCTTGAACCTCCTCTCTCCACCACCAAGTTTCCTTAGGGGTAAATTACAAATACACCCCCTGGGATTTACTTAAAGTACAGATTGCTCCCTGTGGTTTAGAAAATTATAAATACCTATTTATTAGTATTTTTTATTTAACAGAATTAACCAAAAAAATGAAATTCATAATTGCTCTCTTATACAATAATAAAATTACCTAAATCATTAATTAAAAACATATTTCTAATAGCATTAAAAACTGTTAATTTACTTGATTATTTATTAAAAAATGGACGATTTGTTATGAAATTAGAAATCTCAGGGGTGAAATGTAATTTTCAAAATCATAGAGGACGATTCGTATTTTAATCAAATCTTAAAGGGTGTATTTATAATTTACCGCTTGTTAACACCATAAATCTGTAATTTTTATTATTTATATAATTGCAGGACACGTGGCATCTTCTTATTCATTTGGAAGTTAAAAGAAGTTATAGAGATGATGGAGAATATGAAGGACAAAGTGGATGAGTGGAAGGACACATGGCAAGACAAGAATGAAGATGGAAGAAATGGGTAGTTACTAAGTAGTTATTACTGTATTTGTTCCTCTATAAATAGCTATTAATGGCTACATTGTAAAGATTCAAGAACTCAAATCAAAGACAGTTGATTTCAATATTTCTTGTCATTTTCCTTATCTTAGGAGTAGTTTAACATAGATTTATATTTCGAAGTATTTATTTTCAGCACTTTCATTTCGAAGCATTTCATGTACTTCCTTTTCGAAGCATAGGAGTAGAGGTAAGTAATTATTACTTTGATTGTTCACTCAATCGTCTTTCTCCATCTCCCTTTCTTCTTTTAATTTTTCTTTTCTCTACACTTTGGCAATTTTGAAGTCCTCTTTGTTGAGGCAAAAGAACCGTCAACACAATCGCTTGATAATTGGCTTGAATTTAATCTGTAAGGATTTTTCAATCCTTGCTGGCACGCTCGCATTTATAATATTTTCCTTCGTAAGAAAAATAAGCCAACATTTTTGGCACGCCCGGTGGAACAGCCAAGTGTAAGAAATGACAAACAATTTGGATTTCGCCATTCGAACTTGTCAATTTGAAATATATTGGCGTGAAAGAAAAATTTTGGATCTTCAAGAAGAGATCCATTTTCTTGATGAAATAAACTTTCATCAATTACAATATTATTTGGTGGAAGAAAAAAGACACCATTTAATTGGAGAAATTCATCAACTTGATATGGAAATTCGCCAAGGGAATAATGAGTTATCAACTCTCACTACCAAGTCTTTAACTGAGGCTTTAATGGCCGGAATTGGTGAATTTTTTCAGAATTTTTTCATGATTGAAAATAGCAAAAGCAAAGAGTTGATTTCATCAATGGCTTGGGGGGTTCAAAAGTCCGTTTTTAAAGAGTCAAGTTATGAAATTAACACAACGAAAGAGCATGTTCTTGAGCCAAATTTGGCTAAAAATGATGTTCCATGTATGACTCGGGGGGTCCAAAAACCAAATTTTAGAGAATCAAGTCATGAAAATAACATATTTATGGGTGATTTTCATAAGCCATTAATGGCTAACATGGAAAAACAACCCACTTTGCTAAATAATTATGAAAATCAATTCAGCAAAATTTTTGTTTTTAAAACAAACATGGTCAAGAATGATGAACAAACCACTGTTCATGAATTCAAAATTTTTGACATTTTTCAAAATGTCAAAAAGTATGAATTTTCATGGTTACACTATACCATGACTTTTGGTGTTCAAAATCCTTTTTGGATTTGTGGTTCACATCAAAATATAATTCTAATGATGTAGCTAATAAAATTAACAAATTGTTCTTATGAGTTCGAAGCACTAAGAACAAGGGATGACCATTTAAAATGTATGAATTTGGCTAGAAAAAGCCTATGCATTTAAATAAATGGTTGAGAATGGCTTATCTTTTCAAATTGATGGCCAGTTGTTTGTATGTACACAGTCAAAGCATCGAAGATACATTCGAAGAATCAAGAGTTGTTTCGAAGGTTGATTACTTTGCCTTCGAAGCTGTATAAAGCTTTGCAGATACATTCGAAGCATCAAGAGTTGTTTCGAAGGTTGATTATTTCACCTTCGAAACTATATAAAGCTTTGAAGATGCATTCGAAGCATCAAGAGTTGTTTCGAAGGTTGATTACTTCACCTTCGAAACTGTATAAAGCTTTGAAGATACATTCGAAGCATCAAGAGTTGTTTCAAAGGTTGATTACTTCACCTTCGAAACTATATAAAGCTTCGAAGAAACATTTGAAGCGTCAAGCCTAACCTTGAAACTTCATTGTAAGTATCATCATCCTATATCAATGCTTCCAACCTTCGAGGGGTGATGTTGTTCCTTCAAAACTGTGCCGCAAGACCTTTGAACGATGAATTTGGTTTTTTATACGACCTTCGAAGCTTGTTATTGGTCATCTAGTTATAATTTCATACTCATTTGAAGCACCTTATTGGTGTTGTTATATCATTCGAAGCACTTTGTTGCTTAGATTAGTCATGTGCTTGGTTCGGCCCTTCAAAAATTCAAGTAAATATCATTTTTAAGGGCCGCGGGGGGTAATGTTAACACCATAAATCTGTAATTTTTATTATTTATATAATTGCAGGACACGTGGCATCTTCTTATTCATTTGAAAGTTAAAAGAAGTTATAGAGATGATGGAGAATATGAAAGACAAAGTGGATGAGTGGAAGGACACAAGGCAAGACAAGAATGAAGATGGAAGAAATGGGTAGTTACTAAGTAGTTATTACTGTATTTTTTCCTCTATAAATAGCCATTAATGGCTACATTATAAAGATTCAGGAACTCAAATCAAAGACAGTTGATTTCAATATTTCTTGTCATTTTCCTTATCTTATGAGTAGTTTAACATAGATTTATATTTCGAAGCATTTATTTTCAGCACTTTCATTTCGAAGCATTTCATGCACTTCCTTTTCGAAGCATAGGAGTAGAGGTAAGTAATTATTACTTTGATTGTTCACTCAATCGTCTTTCTTCATCTCCCTTTCTTCTTTTAATTTTTTTTTTCTCTACACTTTGGCAATTTTGAAGTCCTCTTTGTTGAGGCAAAAGAACCGTCAACACAATCGCTTGATAATTAGCTTGAATTTAATCTGTAAGGATTTTTCAATCCTTGCTGGCATGCTCGCATTTATAATATTTTCCTTTTCGAAGCGTAAGAATTATGTGTCTTATCTTTAGTAACCGATGCAAAAGAAAACAAAGTTAGTGTGCATTTTCTTTAAAAGGAAGATTTACATAGATTGAAGTATATAGTTAGTAAAACAAAAGAAAGTATAATAATTAAATGAATGAATGAATGAATCTCAGGGTTCTGATTCTGAAGGAGGTTCTTTATTATAATTCCATTCATGCCCTTTCCATTCAGGCAGTTGTTGGATTACAACCTGCAGAACAAAAACAATAGTTATATTTAAAATATAAAATAAATAAATAAATAAATAATTTTAATAATATCCAGTGAAATTTTGAAAATCTTTTTTCCTTAGAAAATAAATAAGATACACTTTAGACTAAAGTTTTAAAATCAAATAGTTCATTAAAAATGGAAGACGATGGACTACAAACCAATCCTCTCGAATCTGGTTTTCCAACTGTAGTCTGACAAGCAAGCCTCCAATTTTTCGGATTCTGCAATTAGTTTTGTACAATTAGCACAAACATTAGACACGTTTTTTGCCGAACCAAGTAAACTAACACAAACATCACAGACTCGTACAATTAAAGGTTTTTTTTTTATTTTTTATTTTATATATTTTTAGTGGTATATTTAGATGACTGCAAATGATCTGTTAAATACCCTTTTAAGTTTTTCCTTCTCTTTGTCTGTTCGAGGGTTTAGTAGCTCCTTCCCTTCAACGACCTAACAAAGACAAAAAAAGAAGAAATCTTTAGAATATAAAAAATAAAAAACCATCACTACACAAGTGATGCATTGTCGCATTTCTTAACCTTCCACATGAGATTGAACCAACAATTATGAAGCTATACCCAAATGATGTCAGTGATTATAACATCATTTTTATAAGTAATAGTGCTACATGCACAACTATATAGAAACGTGTGGAGAAAAATCAATGTGTGTTTCAAATTCAACCTACTTGGCAATACATTTACTTTTTTGTGCTATTTTTTTTTTAAGAATTACGATTAGGACTCTGCTTGGTTAGTAATAATAAATTCAAAATCAATTACTCACCTCTACAATGCATGTCCCACAAGTTCCTCCTCCCCCACAATTTAGCAGAGGTCTGGACTGAAAATTCAAAACACATAAACCATATTTCAGCTATTCATTAGCTCAAATACTGCACTTTCAGTGTATCACTTTGAATAAATTGACAAGCAAAATTGATATAATGAACTACAAAGACAAAATTGACACAAGAGGCAAATTATAGGAACAATGGGTCTAATTAATCATTTTTATTTCACTTATAAAACAAAACAATTTAGCCTTTCTTCACTTTCAATACTTGTTAATGTAGTTGCAGAATGTGAAAAGAGAGAGGGGGGCCTTACTTACATATGGTCCATACAATTCAATATTAGAATCCAACATAATGTCCCTAAGTTTCTGCCCACCACAAGCTACTCGAAAATGCACATCCGGTGTTCCATCAGGAAGCAACACAGACTTCAAAAAACACAAAACTCATTAGCAAACTTCCATTGCACACCTACATAGCACATAAATTAATAGTTCCTCAAAAAAAGAAATTACATGTAGATACTAGAATTAAAAATGCAACATATGAACTTACACTGACAAATGCAAAATTTACAGCAGGTGGTTCCTCCGTCGGTGCAGCTTCTGATTCGCTATCTGGGATTGTCCCAACGGCTCTGATTCTTCCTCTGGAGAAGCCGGTGAGGCGTTTAGAGGCTTTGATTGATTTGGGAGTGTTTGTGGTGAAGTTGTGAGGGAGTGTGAGAGAGGCTAAGCCATAAGGATTGAGTTGAAGTATTCCCATTGTCCTTAATGTTTGATATTTTTGAGTAGAAGATGTAGTGATTTGTTTGGATATTTAGATGAGTGTGTTTTTGTATTGGATGGTGTGTGGCTCTCTTTCATCTTATCTAATGAGATGTTGAGTGGCAGTGTGTTTTCTATTGCATCTAACTGGTGAAAACATACATATATATACATTTGGATTTGCAACTATTTTTACTAAAGTTGTGATCTCTGACTCACAAAAATGAAAAAAGAAAGAGTTTTTACTGAGTTACGATTTAAAACGCTAGAAGAAGGGCTTGAACCTTCGACCTTGTGGTTAACAGCCACACGATCTAGCCAACTGAGCTATTCCAGCACCTCGGAATTACTTTATCAAATTAGATCTTTTTAAGGTTTAGTTATTCTAAACGAATTCCACTATAGGATTCCAAGAAAGTCTTATTATTACTATTATATTTATATATATATATATATATTTTTTAATTCTTTTGCCTACGATGGTGCTTAGTAAGAGTTATATTACAACATAAGTCAATATCTCTTTATAAACTTGAACTTGAAACTTCACTCACCTTCGCAACTCTCCATAACCATTTAGGCAATTTCTCATTTATCTGATCACAAAAAATATAATTAGAACATAACCAACTACTTAAGATTGATCTAAATCCTGATTTTTTATGTGTTTTTCATTATGTATGACTTGCTTCGATTTTAAAATACTTTGCACTAATACAAATTGAACATATTAAACTATTATATTTAAGTACTTTTATGTGGAGTATGTAAATATAATTTGCAAAAAAAAATATTATGGACTGAGGTATTTATAGAACAACTTTCACCATTTTCTTTTCATTTATTCTTAATGCGATATTCTAAAAATTTTCATAAATTTTTTTATTATTTAAATTTCATGTGATTCATTCCTTTACAACAAACCGACAAATCAAACTAAAACATGTAGTTTGTTTTGGTTTCTAAACTAACAAAATTAAAAGATTTAGTTTAGTGCTAAATTTTTCTTTAACCCCGGATTAGATAGAACAACTTACACTCTTATTGATACTTTTAAAAAAATAAGAATAAATAAATAAATAAATTACATTGATCTATTTTGAGATTTGAAAAAAATATAATAAATTTTGCAAGTTTCACACAATTACATCGAGCTCCTTTAATATTATTAAACGTAACTCTACTTTTATCAATAATTTATCGGTCATATAGATAGAGAAATAATATTGATATATCTTTTATACTAGAATAAAGGGTAAACTACCAATAGGTCCTACTTTGGAGACTTATTACCCAATAGGTCCTACTTTGGAGACTTATTACCCATTAAGTCCTATTTGATATAATTTATTAAGTGATAAAGATAAATTTATCAGTCTTTTTTTTTTTATTAATAATTTTATAGTGATAAATTTATCAGTCTCTTTGTTTTATGAATAAATTTTTAGTGATAAATTTATCACTCTCTTATTTTTATAGTGTTAAATTTATTAGTTAGGACCTATAAGTAAATAAGTCTAGTTAACAGGACTAATTGGTAAGTACCCCTAGAATAAATTACAAATATACCTCATGAGATTTGATTAAAATATGAATCACCCCCTAAAATTTTGAAATTACATTTCACCTGCTGAGGTTTCTAATTTCATAACAAATCATCAAATCAATTAACAGTTTGGGTAAATTACACTGACACCCCTTAAGGTTTCTGTTTAATATAAATTTTCTCTCACGTTTAAAAAATTGCACTTACCCCCTGTCAGATTAAAATGAAATATTTGCCCCTTAATAAAATAATGCTAATATTTTGTTAATGTCATTTCAAAAGAAATAACAATCATCTTCTTTGGTTTAACTCACAAAAAATTGAATTTCTTTATTTTTCATTTTTTTATTGAATTTTTTTTAATATTTTAAGCAATTTTTTTATTTTTTAAATATACTTAATTTAGATATATTTAAAAAGTATAATATTTTATAGTTTTTTTTTTAAATTCGCCAAATACAAAAAATTAGTAATACTATAGTAAATGTGAATGACGGTATTTGGTAATACTATACTAAATGTGGATGAATAAACGAGAAAAAAAAATGATGGTGGAAACAAAAATAAAAAATTCTATTTATATATAAAAATTTATACAAAAAATATCATAAAAATATTATGATAGTGATGTTTGTTGTAAATATAAATCATGTTTATGGGTGTTTTGTTTTAAAGTGAAAGGTCACCATTAAGCTAAATCATTGTGTTTGGAAATTTTATATAAAATTTATGTTTATGTATTATCATTTAATAAGAATATGTTTAGGTAGAATTTAATGAAAAGTTGCAGAATATAGTCATGATGATAGAACGAAGAAATGATAGAAAAAGGGCAAAACAGTCATTTAGAAAATTTTATAGCATGATATCAGTTATCCAGGGGCAATTCGTAATGATATTACAAATCTCAAGGAGGGGAATGTAATTTTTCAAACATGAAGGAGAATTTATATTAAACAAAAACCTCAAGGGATGTCAGTGTAATTTACCCTAACAGTTTTTAATGATGTTAGAAACATGTTTCAATTAATAATTTAACTAATTTTATTATTGTATAAGCGAGTAATTATGAATTTTATTTTTTTAATTAATTTTGTTAAACAAAAAATTTATGACAATAGGGTATTTGTAATTTTTCAAATAATAAGAAACAATCTGTACTCTCAAAGAGAGTATTTTTAATTTATACTTTATACTAAAACATATATTTTATCTTATTTATTTTTATGTCTTTGCATCATTTGCATTATAATCTTAGCACTTGTTTGGCATAGCAAGTTTTGGGGTTAAAAGGCTATTTTAGTCATAAAATGACAAAATAAACTAAAAAATTAATAAGACAAAATGTCACATTCAAACTATAATCATTTTATTTTTTCTCATACAAAATTCAAAAAAGTCAAAAAACTTATCTCAAACAAGACTTTTTAGTCTCAGGTTAAAATAATAATAATAATAATAATAATAATAATAATAATAAAAAACTAATCTACATCCCAAATGAAATCTTAATAAAAATAAAAATTATAATAAAATTATAATATTTATTATATTTTCTCCAAACTTATAAAATAAATAAATAAATTGATTTGTACAAGACCAATATTAAAAAAAAAAAAATTATTCAAATTATTTTGCCAAGTCCTAACACCCCCCCCAAAACCCAACATTTCTAATTGGAAAAAGTTTCAGGACCCCAGTGGGGTACTAGGTCACACATGGTCTAAAAAAAATTATTTATTTTTTTTTAAAAAGACTTTCGACCAATCCTATACTGCCACGTCACTGAGGTGCCACCCCAGTGGGGTCCGAATCACTGCTGTTTCTAATTAGAGGTCTGTAGCAGCCGGTTGAAAAAAACAAGAATGCCCCAACTAGCAACTCTTCGTCTCCTACTCTCCTCCGCCAATCACCCCACCTCGCCCTTCATTATCTCTGGTCTCAGACCCTCGTTCTCTTCCCTCTCTCTCCTCTTCTCCAAAACCTCTCAAACTCTGAAACCCACCTCTCTCTTCACTGCCTTCTCTTCTTCCCACTCCAAGAAACGACGAGGCCATTCCCGTCCTCCTCTCAATCTCACCCGCAGGAACAACAGTTCTTTGACAGAGAGTGGGAAGAGAGGGAAAGGGTTGGAAATGGAAGAGACTGAGTCTGTTGGGTTTAACAAGAAACGGGCTGAGGGCACAGATAACAGTGATAGACCCAGAAAAATTCTCCCCCTGAAGGACCGCAAGCTCAATCCTTCCAATACCATTTGCTACGTTCAGGTATGTCTGTTTCTATGCCTATATATATATATATATATATATGTATGTATATACAACTGATTTTGTGGTATTCTTGGTTCTTGCTTTGTGGGTTTTGACTTCCATTTCCTAATCTTAACTGGGTCTATCTTAAATTTTTGGTTTGATTAGTCTGTAAATGAAAAATGTTCCAGAATTTTTGGTGAAATTGTTTATCGGACAGTTGGTTTAATTGGGTGAAAGGTCCTTTCAATGTTGGTGCCAGGTATTAATTTTGTTAGATTTTTTGTTTTAGTGTTTTCCAGAACTGGACTTGTGGAATTTGGTTCCGAGCAGAGGGTATATACAATGGCAGTGCCAGAAATATTGTTAGGAGGGACCAAATAATATACATATACAATAAAAATTGATTACAAAATTTATTTAATTGCATTCTTACTAAAGTTTTTGTGCATATGTTATCCTAAAATATTCACTTTTATAAGCATAAAAATTGAATATTATCATTAAATTCACAAATAAAAATGTTAGTTGATATTGAATAAATATCTACAAAACAAAATGTATAAAAATAGGATTATAAAGTACTTTTTACACACTTTAAAAAAATTTCAAAAAAAGATAACATATAACTTATAAGCATAGTTGTCAAATCGGGATTCTAATGGTGAATCAAAATGGTATTGTACCAAATCACGAATCGAATTGATTCGTGAATCGTAAAGATTTGGCCACTTTTTTTAAATTACATAGAAAAATATATCTACACACTTAGATATTAACTATATCTAATAAATATAAAATATTTAGATTTAAATCAATGAAAATATTATTTTATATTATTTTAAACGATGATCATGTGGTCGAAGTAAGAAGTTAACATGGGTTCCCATATTTGCCAGTGCACATTTTCTTTTAAATACTATTTCTTATCAATCATTCTTAGGAGTTGTTTGGGATGAACTATATAAGTGCACTTTTTGACTTTTTAGCTAAAAAAGTAGAGAAAAAAAGATAGTTGTTTAGAATAATTTTTTAATTTTTTACGAAAAAATGTGTATTAAAATATTATATGAAATACCAAAATTACCTTCCTACCCTTCTGACAGTGCGCTAAGAACTGAGCACTTGTCACTACCCCTCTCACAGTGCATTGAGCTGCATTGGTGCATTGTTTGACTACTTTTTTTTGTTTTTTTCTTAAATAGCCGTGAGCTGTGCATGTAAGTGAAGGGCAAAAATGTCTTTTTGCCCTCTGAGCACTTAGTCCCATTTTCCCGCCCAAACATTGTGAATAGTATAAACTTTTTTGCTTTTTTAGTGACTTTTTGATTTTTTGACTTTTTTTAAATGAAGCCAAACAAGCACTAAATAAAGAAAGCAAACAAAGACAAACTTTCAATTTTCAAGTAACAATAACTTAACAACAATGTTTTTTAACTTTTTACAAGGTAAAAAAACCAAAATCTTCAATTGTTTTCTAAAATCTCACTTGATACCTTCAAAAATTTCATTTTGTAAATGCAAGTACTTAAATAAAATTGAATATGTAAGCCTAGAGAGAGTTTATTTTTTGTAGAGAGAGAGTTTATTTTTTTGGGCTAAGGTTTGAGTATTTGAGAGTAAATAGGGAGGGAGAAAGTCAAAAGATGGCATATTGTAATCCTAAAGGCCTTAAAAAGTTGTGTGAATCCTTTTCCAACAATAAAAAAGCAAAAAAGAAAGCCAAACATCGATTTTAGCAATTCACGATTCACTGATTTACCTATAATTCATAACTGTTTGCGATTCACACAACCTGTCCGTATCGATTACCCACTAAAGTGAATTGAATCGAATCATACGATTTGAATCGTGAATTGTACAATTCTAATAACATAGCATATTAGTACTTTTTTTACATAATAGCCATAGTTGGGTCATAACTAACACCAATTTGAGCTATAATATACCCGATGACCAATTAGTCATAACCAAAGTCAGAACAATGAGTCAGAACCAACACCACTTTAAGACATAATCAAATATTATTAAGGGATATAATCAATTTTGATTTAACAATTTGCTAGCCTTGCCACCTCAATAGCCCATAACCAAACATTATAATGATTCATAGCCAACAACAATTTAGACCATTACTTGCATATATTACACATCATGTGTATTGTAGCATGACCTAGCTAAAGGCTTCAAACAAATTGGAACTTCAAAGGAAATGTTTGTGGAGACCATGGCCACTCCTAGCTACCCCTTGGGTTCACCTTCATGAAGGAAAATGCTAAACATAAATAATTTTTATTTGAAAAAACCCATACATAATAATGTGGCAATCACTTTGTTGCAATTACGAACGATAGTGATGTTTTATTTTTTATTTTTTTGATTTCTAATGAATGAATATAAATGAGACTCATTATTTTGTATGAATTTTATATATACAAATTCTGTTTATATAGCATTACCCTTTCATGAATTATGTTTCTCTCAACTTGTTTTCTTGAAACTTTGAGTTTGACAACAGGGAATATGACAAAGTTTGAACATTCATGTCATGTTTGATGGTGTGGCTTCCTAGGATTGTAGATACAGTGTTTTTTTATCAGCATTGTGGATTCTATTATATAGTTTTTGGACCCTGGTTTTTTTTTTTTTTTCCTGCCTTTTTTGCAGTTTTTGAATTAAAAATATTAAATTTTTAGCTGCCTCTATGTTGCAGATTATGGGGACAGGAATGGATACTCAGGATACGTCACCATCAGTCTTGCTTTTCTTTGACAAGCAAAGATTTATATTTAATGCCGGAGAAGTAAGTATTGCTTGTTAGTCACCATTGGGATTCCGTCTACTAATTGAATTTCTTTCTTGTATTAGTTAACCATTAGTGTAAAGGAAAATAAATATCCATGGTTTCGTCTTCCTATTCTTTTTAATATTTTTTACGTGGTTTATTGGGTGTAATGTTACCCTCAGCTTGTTGTCAATCACTGTATTGTACAACTTTTTGACTCAGTGACCTCATTTAGGTTTGGTTGAAGTTTGATGTGAATTTTTTGCTGACAATGTCAATTTGGCTTCTTTATTACACTTGCTTGTTTAATTATCAGGATGGCTATTGTTTTTCTTATAATAAGTTTTTTTTTTTTCAATTTTTTTTTAAAGTACTCATATGAATATGCTTCAACTTTCCTCTTATATTTTCTACAATAGTCTAAGCAACCAAATGAGTTGTAGTAAAACTTTTAGTTATCCATTTTTCATTTTGAGTACTTTGACTGGCCATGTGTCAGATCCAATATGTGCTAGTTTAAAGGATACAGAAGCAGCTCTTTTATTACCTTTGGATATCTTATAGAACCATGGAATAGAAGATGTTTTTTTTTTTTTTTTTGGATTTTATTTTTAAAGAAATGGTTTGGAGCTTCACAACAATCACACTCTTTAGTATTTAATTCTTGTTCCAGGGATTGCAACGCTTCTGTACAGAGCATAAAATTAAGCTGTCAAAGGTATTATATATCTTCCAACTTTCTAATGTCTTTTTCTTCTTTTGTGGATGGATGCATATTTTGAGATTCTTCATCTTTGACTAGAATATTGTTCCTTTGTCTGTGGAGTGGATGGACATACTGATAATGCTCCTTTCTTCAGATTGATTACATATTTCTCTCCCGTGTATGCTCAGAAACTGCCGGTGGACTTCCAGGTTTGTATCCTAAAATCATATTTGAAATTTCACCAAAAAAAATTGCCCTTTGCCTATAGCGTAAAACAATTATGAATTAAAAATATGAAAAATTATTTTTAAGACGTTAATATTCTACTTTATTATTTAAGTGTGGTGATGTTTTGGGAGTCCATGAAACACTTTGGTTTCTACTCTATTTTCCAGGTCTTTTATTGACGTTGGCTGGCATGGGAGAAGAAGGAATGTCTGTGAGTATGAATTTGCTTGATCTATCAGTAACTTTTTTTTTTTTTTTCTCCTTTTTCCTGTGAAATGGAATCAGACTATCAGACTGATAAATAATGTCAATGATTGCCAATTTTTTTTAAGGTCAATGTATGGGGACCTTCAGATCTGAAGTATTTAGTTGATGCAATGAGGTCATTCATCCCAAAGGCTTCCATGGTTCACACACATAGTTTTGGACCAACACTGGGTTCTGAAGGAGTTTCTATTCCTGATCCAAAGAAGTTTACTGATCCTATTATTCTCATTGATGATGAGGTTGTCAAAATATCAGCTATTCTCCTGCGACCAATCTCCTCAGAAGCGACAGAATTAGATCTAGATGATAGAAGAAGTCAATATTCAGAACCCTGTTTACCACGAAGTCCAAATAATGAAGTTGAGCTTGTGTTAAAGCCTGGTGATATATCTGTGATATATGTTTGTGAATTGCCTGAAATTAAGGGGAAATTCGATCCAAAAAAGGCTGTTGCTCTTGGATTGAAACCTGGGCCGAAGTATCGTGAACTGCAATTGGGGAATTCAGTGAAATCAGATCATCAAAATATCATGGTGGGTTTCGAAATTCCTTTCATATATGCTTTTGATTGTATGTCTCTTACTTACTTTATTATGTAGGTTCATCCTAGCAACGTGTTGGGTCCTTCTATTCCAGGTCCTATCGTACTCATTGTCGACTGCCCAACATCACGTCATTTGCAAGAGTTGTTGTCTTTGCAGTCTCTTAGCAGTTATTATGGAGATATGTCGAGCAACCCAGTAGAGACTTCCAAATCTGTGAATTGCATCGTTCACCTAAGTCCTGCATCCGTCATAAACACCAACGCTTATCAGAAGTGGATGACAAGATTTAGTGGTGCCCAACATGTCATGGCAGGACATGAAAGGTGAGTTTAGCCTTCTCCGAATGCATATGAAGTTGTTGTTCTGTGTTGTTTTGTCATTCATTCTCAAGGAATCATGCAGTTATTTCATCGTTTGTGCAGGAAGAACGTTGAGGTTCCTATTTTAAAATCAAGTGCAAGGATTGCAGCCCGACTTAATTACCTGTGTCCTCAGTTGTTTCCAGCTCCTGGTTTTTGGTCTCTTCAACATCCCAATGGCTCAGTGCCTGGCTCTAGGGCATTGATTGAGGTTTGTTTGTTGCATGTGTTTTGGTGACTGTTAAATTTAGCATGTTTTCTGGTTATCGAGCACTTGACTTTCTTGCTCACAGGTTCCTGTTTCAAAGCTTTGTGAAAGCATCTCTGCTGAAAATCTCCTAAAGGTACAGAGTACAAACAGTTTACTGAACAGGCTGAAATTGGCCATTGATGAAATGACTACTTAAATCCTTCCCATTCTTTACATGCTTCAGGGCTGTTTTCATCTTTTCTTCTGTGAAACTTTTTAATCCTGTCTATGATCAGGTTTCAAATCTTATGATTCTACTGGGTCATTGAATTCAGTTTGTGTTCATATCTGCCAAATAATACTGATCAGATTGAAATATATGATGGCCTATAATTGTCTTTGATACATAGGTTTTAGGGTTTGATACAAAGTATTCCAATGTTTGTTATGTTTCAAACAGTTCCATTTGCGTCCTTATGCTCAGCTGGGATTAGATAGATCCAGTGTTCCAAGTTCAATTTCTGCTTCAGAAGTCATTGATGAGTTACTTTTAGACATTCCTGAGATTGTAGATGCTGCCCAACAAGTCACCCGGTTCTGGCATGAGGACAAACAGTCAAGAGAGGATATGACTGTCATGCTGAATAGCAATGTCATGATCGATGATCCATGGTTGAATGACAATACTCTTCCTAGTTGCTTGGAAGATATTTCAAGGGAAGACATGGAGATTGTTCTTTTGGGGACTGGTTCGTCCCAACCTTCTAAGTACCGAAATGTTAGTTCTATCTTCATCAATCTTTTCTCGAAAGGAAGCTTACTCTTAGATTGTGGAGAAGGAACCCTCGGTCAGCTGAAAAGAAGGTTAGTAGCAGGAAACTCCTATTTGGGTGATTTTTCTTACTTGGAAATGCTATTCTACGTTCCCTAGTAAGATACCTGTAAGGAACTCAACTCACTCTCAACCGAGGTAGAACCCTTCAAACATATAAATCACAAAGAACTAAAAAAAAAGCAACTCAACTTATTCTAGTACTTATTTTTAATATTTAACAAACAATTTGTAGTTGACATCAATGTTCAAGTATAATTCATATTTGAACACATATCACAACTAAGTGAAAAAAAAAAAAAAAAAAAAAAAAAATTGTTAAATATACACACAATCCCATAGGTGCTTCCAAACAGGTGCTTCCAAACTTAGAGATTTCTATATGCTGTCGCTCCCTCACCCCATTCCCATCCCCTCCCCCACTTCATGTAACCAAGAACCCTAGTGTCCATGTCGATTACATTTCAACATTGTTATAGTTTTTCCGTATCTTTGTAACACCTGGGTTTTTTTGTTTTTCGAGAACAGATTTGGTGTTGAGGGTGCTGATGATGCTGTGAGAGGTTTAAAATGTATTTGGATTTCTCATATTCATGCAGATCACCATACAGGTCTATCAAGAATACTCGCTCTGCGACGAGATCTGTTGAAGGGATTGCCACATGAACCTTTGCTGGTTATTGGGCCTAGGCATCTTAAGCGATTTCTGGATGCATACCAAGTACTTGAAGATCTAGATATGCAGTTCCTCGATTGCAGGCACACCACAGAAGCTTCATTGGAAGCTTTTGAATCAAACAACAATCTCTCCCCTCCAGGAAGCTCAATAAGCACTGTTGGGCCAACAAATGAAGACATTAATTCTACTTTGTTTGCTAATGGAACTCGTATGCAGAACTATTGGAGGAGACCGGATAGTCCTGTTAACAACGCTGTGGTTTTTCCCATTTTGAAGAACTTGAAAGAAGTGCTCAGAGAAGCGGGTTTAGAGGCTTTGATAAGTTTTCCTGTGGTGCACTGTCCACAGGCATATGGTGTTTCCTTGAAGGCAACTGATCGGATCAATGGTGTCGGAAAAGTGGTACCTGGGTGGAAGATTGTGTACTCTGGTGACAGTAGGCCCTGCCCAGAACTAATTAAGGCATCTCATGAAGCAACAGTTCTTATACACGAGGCAAGTTTTCACATGACATTGTGCATTTTTGCTGTTTTTTAGCTTGTTACTTCATTCAGATAACCCTTATGCGTCCCTAAAACAGTGCTGTAGGATCTTTGGTTCAGCATGACACAGATGGATGTACAATTCTGTACTTGAACAAAGTGGACAGTAGAAAAACGAAACTATTTTTTTAAAAAAAAAAAAAAAAACCCCGGATACATCGTTCTTAAAAAAAAAAAAAAAAAAAAAAAACAAAAACAAAAAACAAAATCTCTGGATAGTGAGATGGAAGTTGCTTCTTGTGTGGTGGAAACTTACCAAAACTAGACCAATTACCTATGAGCCTGGTCAGAACTCTCAAGAGTGACTCTCAGATCAGATTAGTAGCATTTAAAATAAGGTATTGGAAATCTAAATCTCTGAATATGTTCCAAGTAGATGGAGTCACTATTGTTCTCTGTGCATCCATATCTATCACTTAGCTTTGAATCTTCGTTCAAAGTAGGTCGAGGAATGCACTTACATTGTCCAATGTTTGCTCCTTGCTTTGCTGGCATAGGGAAGCAGTTTTATTTTATCTTTATTGATTCAGTTCTTGTGGTAATTCTGAATAGCAATTCTATCATCCGGATTTCTGATTGTTTTAGATGCTGTACACAGAGGAAAGGAGATCAAACCCTTTTTTTTTTTGCACTGTTACTTGCAGGCAACATTTGAGGATGCAATGGTAGACGAGGCTATTGCAAGAAACCACAGCACAACAAAGGAAGCCATTGAAGTAGGAAATTCAGCTGGAGCATACCGCATCATTCTCACCCACTTCAGCCAAAGATATCCCAAAATCCCGGTTTTTGATGAAACTCACATGCATAAAACATGTATCGCTTTCGATTTGATGAGTGTTAACTTAGCAGACCTACCTGTACTTCCCAAAGTTCTTCCATTTCTCAAAATTCTTTTTAGAGATGAGATGATTGTTGATGAATCTGATGATATTATAAATGTTGCAAGTGTGGCTAGTTGAATACAGATGTTAGCTTACACATGGTTAAGAGTTATATTATTACCCAATTGGGTTCAAAATGTCATAATGATGGATTTAGGCTATATTGCTTGACAAACAGGAATTGTTGGGCTATTCTGTTAACTAAATAGGATTTTGTTAACTTGTGCTTTTAAAGGACAGGTTAAGAAACTTAAAATTTTTGTTATGTTCGGCTCGAATTAATTTTTTTATAAATAATATACACAAAAGATTCAACAAAATGAATGATTAAATTATCAAAACAGGATTGTACAGATGAGAGTTTTGATAAACTTTTTCAAATAAAATTTTCAAACAAATATTTTTGACAAAATTATATTAAAAAAAATCTTGGGTTGGAGTCTTATAACAAAATAAATTTTGCGTTTTTAATTTTGTTAATTTAAATTCTAATCTTTTGATCTATTTACAATCTAAATTATCTAATTTATTTTTGTTAAGTAAAATTATTAGAAAAATATATTTTAATGAAAGTAAGTATTTTAAACATATTTTTTAAACCTAGACTGATTTAAATGATTCAAATATATATTTTTCATAAATTTTACTTAATGAAAATAAATCCTTTTTTTTTTTTGTAATTTTCTCAAGTTTTTTATTTTAATTTTTTTTTCTTTTTTTGAGAATTTGAAAAGGAAAAAACACCAAACTAAAATCTTTGGAAATAAATGAAGTTTGTATGAATTTGGGCCAAGTACGAAAGTCCTAACAGACTTGGGCCCAAGAGTGTCAAACACTTTTACATACACCGACCAAGTAATAGGCCCAATGTCAGAGCCGTTAATCGTCGGCGTAGGTGGCGGCTTCAGTGGGAGCCACATGTGTGCTATTATGCGCGGTGGGTTCCACGTCACTCTTAACGTAAACCACATATACGGTGTTTGGCTGTATACCCAAAACTGTCCCTACTCCAGAACAATAACAAGAAGAAGAAGAAGAACCTTCTTCCTCTTTCTCCCCCAATTAAGAACCCTAATCATCACCCACTGAAATTCTTCAATTTCGTCCATAAAACGATACAATTCAATCTTCGAATCTTCAAATTTCAGTTAGCAATCCTCTAAAGATCAATCCAATGTTGAAAACATTGCATTTGGTTTGGTTTTGAATTGATTCGAGTTTTGGTGGATCTGTGAAACAGAGTGAGTAGATTGGAGGTTAGAGAGAGAGAGAGAGAGAGAGAGATATGGATTCGAGTAGGAGAGCTGTTGAATCGTACTGGCGATCGAAGATGATCGATGGAGCGACATCGGATGAAGATAAAGTTACGCCTGTTTACAAATTGGAGGAAATTTGCGAGCTTCTTCGATCTGCGCATGTCAGTATTGTTAAAGAAGTCTCTGAATTTATATTCAAACGACTTGATCATAAGAGCCCAATTGTTAAACAAAAGGTATTGTGTTTCTTGGATTGTTAATAACTTCTTAATTAGCAGATCAATTAGCTGAAATTGTTTGCAATCTGTGTTCCTAATTGCATGTTAGAAAATTGGGGTTGGGTTGTTATTTCTTGTGTTCTTATCATTTCTTTTCTTTTGATTGAGTTTATGTAATTTTCTGAATCTGCTCGAAACTGGGTTTGGGTTGTTGATTGCATGCTGGAAAATGGGCATCTATGTTTTGCTTCTTGTAATCTTTTGGCTTAGTTTGATTTTTCATATAACAAGTTCTGGCTGGTTGAGCCACCGGAAATGTTCTATGTAACTTGGATTTCTGAGAAAGATGTTCAGATTTGCGAAGCTCCACAGTACAGCCTCTTGGAAAGGTTTTACATGAAAACCCATGTAACAATGTTCAATTTAATGTTATGCATGTCAATTTAGTTGGAGCTATTACTTGATAATAGAGATTTGTTGTACTGGACAGATTAAAAAAAAAAATTCAGATTACTAGGGAAAATAATGAGATAGTTTTGACTTGGCAATATAAATTTTTATACTTTTTGGTGCTATTTCTTTTGGGATTCTTGTAGGCTCTGAGGCTGATCAAGTATGCAGTGGTAAAATCTGGTGTGGAGTTCAGGAGGGAAATGCAAAGAAATTCAGCAGCTGTGCGCCAGTTATTTCACTACAAGGGCCAGTTGCATCCTCTGAAGGGGGATTCTCTAAATAAGGCTGTGCGGGACACAGCCCATGAAACTATATCTGCAATTTTTTCTGCGGATGACAATAAGCCGGCATCTGCAGAGGATCTTAATAAACGAATACAAGGTTTTGGGAATACGAACTATGAAATGCCATCAGAAGATAAGAAATCTTTTCTAAGTGAGGTAGTTGGTATCGGAAGTGCTACAATAAAGCAGGGATTGAGTAGTTTAACACATGCCCCATCAATGAAGAAGAATGACACTGGAAGTTACAAGAGTCCTAATCTTCGGAGGTCATTGAATACAGAAATGGACTACCCAGATAGATATGATCGAGCTGAACATCACAGTGAAGCACAGAGCTCTTCACGGTTCTCAAAGAATGTCAGTTCTGGACCTTGGGGCCAGGATTTAAGGATTAACCAGACAGAAACAACTAATGGGGATGCCAGTTCAAGTTATGCTGAGAATAAGACTCGCGAAGAGAGGTTATTGGAGACTATTGTAACATCTGGTGGTGTCCGTCTACAACCTACAAGAGATGCGCTGCAGGTTTTCCTTCTGGAGGCCTCAAAGTTGGATGCATTGGCTTTAAGTCATGCCCTTGAATCAAAACTCCTCTCTCCTTTGTGGCAGGCATGTTTTCTTTATGTTGATGTACTGGTGTCATGATATATTAAAATATGACCACATATGCATAGATATGGAGTTTCATTAATCGAAAGCATGCTCATTTTTAAGAATATATAGATTACATGACTCAAAAATTTATGACTGCATACTTGCTCTCTCTTGTGCCTGATACATGTGCTCATACACACACAAATGACTTGAAGTGAAATTATCTTTAGGCAAGGCTATTTCTAATTCTGCTACTGATATCAATAGCCTCACTGAACTTCTTCATCTTTCTTTTTTCTTTTTTGGGGTGTATATTATAACTTTTCAGGTCCGTGTGAAGGCTACCTGTGTTCTTGAGGCAATTTTGAGGAAAAAAGATGTCGAGCAGTTCTTTATTCTGTCATCTTATTTTAGTGAAAATAAAGATGCTATCATAAGATGTTCTGAATCTCCCCAAGCTTCTTTGAGGGAAAAGTCAAACAAGGTGAGATTCTTTCTTATTGATGTGGTTGATATTCTCTCTTTGATGTGTTCCATTCCTGTTTCGAATGAGGAAATGAAGGGGAATAAATGGCCTCAGGGAACCACCCATTACAACCCTGAACATTGGACAACTTCTTTGCAGAGCCATGTTATGATGAATAAAAAGAGTATATATGTTTAGTCTCCTTTGTATGTGGATTAATGAATGATGACCTATGAAGCATGGGTACTTCGACAAATATGTTGTATCCGTACCAGGTACTTATCGGCATATGGTATTTCGTATGGTACTTTTGCATATGTACTGGGTACACGAAACACGTACCCAAATTTTTTCTTCTTAATTTTTGGCATACCTAGATGTACCTAGTATATATCCGAACCGTACCGTACCGTACCTCACCTTAGTCAAAATAATATTTTTTTCTGCTACAGAAATAAAATTTCTTTCACTAGATTTCTTTTTTATTTTTAATTTTATGCTTAGCATAATTTTAAAATTAAGGTATGGTTTGTAAGTTATTTAATATAGTGACATTTAATTTTGGTTTATACCTTTACTCTTGGCATTAAATGTTAATTGTAGGTTGGATCTTAACAAATTAAATCATTTAATCAATTTTTGCATTATTCAAAATTAAAAATAAATATTTTTTACAAACGTACCAAGTCCAAGTCGTAGCCGTATTCTACTTTTTTTGAAATTTACCGTATCGACGTACCCCGTGCTTCACCGATGATGACTTCATTGGCATTAATCAGCTTGCAAACAACGGACATCAAAAGAGAGAGCAATCAATATCTTCTTGCTTAACAGCCTCAGTCTCTAGGGGTTCAGGTTCAGGCCCTGGATTGCTACAGACAAAAACTTAGTAGGAAACTGTGTTTGGAAGGGTTTTGGAACTTTAGTTCCACCCTTTAGTTTGCATATGACGTTTGTTTGTAGCTTTCAAAAATCAATTCAACACTAACTTTTGAAAACTCGGTCGAAGGCGGAAAAATTTGGGTTAACCGGTCGTCCCACCAGACGTCCCACCGGTCGTCCGGAACAATTTTTTTTTTGACACATGCTATTTTTTATATATTCAACAAAAAATATTTTCCGAATTTTTAAAATTTTTTTATGAGTTCTAATAGAATTTTGAGTTGTATGTTTAGTTATAAGTTGTAAGTTTTTGTATCAAATATCATATGTCACATCAAAAATTCCTCACTCAATTCAAAACTCATTCACCAAACAAATTTTCCACATTCAAATCATAATTCCAAAACTCACAAATTCAAAATACAATTCCTATTCTCAAATCATATTTAGAAAGTCCTACCAAACACTATCTAATTTTTTGAACTTTTAGAGGAGCTCGCTTCACGATTACATGTTCGGAATCCATGTATGCATCAGATAACACCTCAAAGATACTAGATGATCAATTTTCTGTGGAGCCAATACATGCTCCTGCATTAGCTTAAATCTATATTGGACAATGGTGAGCCTACTTTTAAGATCTATGATACTGAATCTTCCCTTTAATCTGTTGAAATTGATTTGATGAATGTCCTTGGAGGTGTTTTGTGTTGCACGTTTTGTTTATCTATCTTAGGAAAGGCGGGCCCTCCTAGCCATAGAGAATTTTGAACAATTAGCTTCAGTCATGAGTTAAATAAGTCATTGTGAAGGTCCACTGTTTTAGGTTTGGCGATGCCTTCTTAACATTATCTTGAAAGGAGCTTTCACCAATGGTGGATAGATTCTGAATGCAGTTTAAGCACAAAGGAGTTTTATTTAGTGAATAGTTCTTAAGATATGGTGATTAGTTGACCTTGAGACCGATGGATTATGGATTCAAGTACCCACAGCTTTTATTAATTAGCGCTTCATTGGGCAAGGGAGATTTAAGAGGTTGGTTCTATGCATTTAGAGGGATCAGCATGGGAGGCTATTATTTTTTCTTTATACCTTAAATGGACTTATTACTGATGGACAATTAAGAACTTGACTAAAGGCTTGAACACTGAAACTCAGAAGATGTAAGGTGATGCTGAATTTTGATGGTTTGCAAATGGTACCTTCTTGTCTACCTTGCTTATTCTGACAGTGTGTAAACTCAAGTTTATCCTTCAATTCTTTGGGCACATTTTAGGACTTAAAATCAATTTAATAGCACCATTACTGTCAATCAAGGGAGTTGGGGCTTTAGGAAGTGGCAGGCCAGCAATTCGTGAGTGGCCTGATAATTATTTTGGCCTTCCCCATGGGAAAAATTCTACAGCTAGTGAATTTTACTGTAGAAAATTTGTCTCTTTGGTTGGAAATTTTAGTAATTTTGGTCAACTAAATGAATTTAGCTATGATTCTAAATTGCAGTTATGTATAAAAAATTGAAAAGTTGTCAACCTTTTATGGTGAATAAACAACCTTTTGTCTCTCTCTCTCTTTGGATATAATGAAAAATCGGCGGTATATTTAGCAATAACTTTTATTGCAGTTGGTTTCGTGAATATTTTTATTGGCTTCTTAAGGCAAAACTAGATAGACTGAACACCCAAATTTTCTTTTCTATTTTTGAGTAAATGCTATTCAAGTCTTGTTGACTAACTTTTCCACTCGGAAAAGAATTTAACGTATACTATGCTTTAGTTCTAAAGAAAATATCCCTTTAGCTGCGACTTGCTGAGCATGCGGTTCTTTCAATGCCTAGCTGTGCCATTAATGTGTATCATATTTTTTGCATGATTTTTCATTTTTTTTTTTACTTGATAGATATTTTGGAGTATATTGTACCTTGGCAATATGATACAATTATTCATTTTCTTGTGGAGATGTCCAATGCCAATCTGTACCTTGTCAGAGACTTCTTTCTTGTGTGATCCCATGGATTAATTCTATTTGTGTAGTAATTTGTAGCCTATATAAATATGTGGTCTTTGATGTGTAGGTGTTAATCCTTCTGGGTGGAGAACAGACCGACAACGGAATGAGTCATCCAGAAAAGCCAATAAAGCCTGAGGCAACTACCGTTCAGCTGCCTGACTTAATAGACACTGGTGGTGCTGATGATGACAATAGTACAGAAGATTTTATTAAAATGCAGAGTGACCAACACATTGTGAATCCAAAGACATCAACTGCCCCTATATTTGATGATTTATTTGGGGATAGTTTGGGCACTGGTGTAGGTGCCAGTGAACATAAAAATGATGATGACCCATTTGCTGATGTCTCATTTCACACCAACGGCAACAAAGAACACATGGCTGATATTTTTTCAGGAATGAATGTTGATAAACCAGTATTAAATGAGGTCCATAAGATGGCAAATGGAAATGGAACTGAACCGTTCGATATCTTTGGGTCCAATTCTGAAATTCTGCAGCAGGAGGAAAATCATAAAAAAGATGTTCACGATCTAATGGCTGGTTTGTCAATAAATGAAAATGCCTCAATGACACAGCAGAAAGGGACCTCCCCCGGGTCACTCTCTGAAAACATGTTCTTTGAGTCTGCTGTGAATCCCAATCACCAGGCTTCGAACAATGTTTTGAATGGAATACTTGGTTCTCAAGCAACAGGGGTGAATGCTCCTTTGGGTCCTATGGCATATAATATGCCATCTGGCTTAATGTTCAACCCCGCTTTTCCTTCCCAGCCAGCGAATTATGCCTCCATGGGGAGTTTCTTAGCCCAGCAGCAGTTCTTAGCAGCAGTGTCCAACTTCCAACATTTGGGGAACCTGCAATCTCAAAATGCCAATGTTAGTCATGCTGCTGGAACTATAGGAGGGGTATATTCTGCAGCTCTGCCTGATATTTTCAATCCGAATATTCCGACTCAAACTCCTAGTCCAGTGATGAACAGTTCAAAGAAAGAGGAGACCAAAGCATTTGATTTTATCTCGGTAAGTTTGAGAACCAACATTTCACTAAAGATTGCAATATTGAAAATCACTTCATCATCTTACGGCTTTCAAGCTGTAACTTTAGAACAGTAGGGCTTAGAATAGGGCCATTCATTATTATTAGTAGTGTAGGTTTCTTGAGCGCATTTTCTCCCTTCATCATCTTATATAGTTGCTTTGAAAGTTAGCTGGAGTTCTCCTAATTGAGCATGTTGCTTTTGAATTTTTTTTATTTATTTTATTTTATAGATTTTGGATTGGGGCACATGTATGTATGCAGGCAGTCAATATTTAGATATCTGTTTGTCAGCCTAAGTAGCATGGACACGGACATGGGACACGACACGGACACGACACAGACACGCGGACACGCAATTTTTCAAAAAATGAGGGACACGACACACTGGGGACACGTTTAATATATATAATTTTATTTATATATTATATGTAAAATTAAAAGATATATACTATTTTTATTTGTTTTTGTTTATTTATTTTATTTATTATATGTAAAATTAAAAAATATATACTAATTTTATTTATTTATTTTATTTATTATATGTAAAATTAAAAAATAAATATATTATTTGTATTTATTTATATTATTTAAGACTAAAAGAAAGGTTAGGGGTTATATTATTTATTTATTTATATTATTTATTATTAGTATATAAATATATATATATATATATGTATATATATTGTTAGTATATAACGTATATAGCTATCGCGTCGAAAATTTTAGCGAGAGAGAGAGAGAGAGAGAGAGAGAGAGCAGAGATGGCGATCGATGGTCATCGATGGTCGATCGATGGTCAAACGAGGGCGATCGATGGTCGATCGAGGCGTAGAGAGGGAGATGAGGAAGACGAACAGGTTAGGGTTTCTTCTCTGTCCTCAATCTGTCTCTCTTCCCTCGACCTATCTCCCTCTCTCTCTCTCTCCTCTCGATCTGTCTCTGTCTCTGGCTCTCTCTCTTTCTCCTCTCCAACAGTTCTAGGGCTTCTTCGATCCACCCACCTGCGTGTCTGAATCGTGTCCTCGCGTGTCCAACCTCGTGTCCGACTCTGAAAAATTCTGAAAAAAGAGGGACACGCAGGGTAGAGTGTCGGACACGTGTCAACAGCGTGTCGTACGCGTGTCCGTGTCCGACACGTGTCTGACACTGATACGCAAGCCTTAGGGACGTGTCCGTGCTTCATAGTTGTCAGCCAACTTCTAAATTTATTCAGAGTTCTATCCTTGTTGCTGTCACCATTATAGTTGGGGTTTTCTGCGTCTTCTTGTTTATCATAATATTGGGATTTCTTTAGTGGCTAATTTGTGAGGTTTGAACTTTGAAGGGTTATGTGTTGTGTCTATTAGAAGAAAGCTGGGTTAGGTGTTTTTCGGTTGGTCTGTGAACTTTGTTGTCAGGCTAAAGTCCCCTTGTTTTCTTGTCTTCTGGGAAAAAAAGAACCGTGCACTTGATCTGTCAGGATCAATTGCCATCCAAGGTAGTCATGATTCACCATGAGAGCCTTACTTGTGGCTAGAAAAAGGGGAATTGTTTTTATAGTACCTCCGATGGTTTATGTGGAGAGTCTAGGCAGTATGCTTGTATATTTATATGCATATCATGAATTATGCAAGTAATAAGCTTTTGTTTTGGTAAAAATGGATTTTTAATTTTTGTTAATTTTGGAACGATAAGCTATGCTCGTGGATTCAGTGGTTGATTGTACTTGTACAAAAAGGTGAGATTGACTTGGTTTGTTTACCATGTGGTCTTTTTATAGTGTTTGCATGTGACACATAAAAAGCCAACCCATGATGTTGAAATGGTTCTTCTTTAAATGCTCTCCTTTGCATAGAATTTGATTTTTATGTCACGTAGTTTGTGTTATTCCTAAAATTTTGGATCAAATTATTTGATATCTTTTAGTTTTGTCCATAGACTAATTAGCATCATTTCCAAACCACATCGTTTTTTATGTCATACTCGATGGAATTTCTGTTGGTCTTGCAGGATCATCTGGCAGCTGCTCGTGATCCTAAAAGGGTGGTCTGAGTCTTGGTATCAATGCTCGACTGCAAAGGACCTCCTTCCGACTTCAATAGGGGCTTATATATGTTTGAAGCAGGTTTTCTTTCTTTCTTTCTTTTTCGATGATGAAGGTTTTTATATTCTTTTGTAATAATGTTCCAGCACAGATCTTAAAGAATGAAGGCTCCCTTCAAAACTGAGTTATTGTTGATAAATTTGAAGGACTATTCCCATACTGGAAGTGGAGAGTGAAAAAAGTTTCATGGACATCCTTGTGTACTCAAGAGGCATAGAAAAGTGAGAATCTGGTTCTGCTGTTAGTTTATTTTTTGGATATTGTAATCAGGCATTGATGAATTTCGAATTTCACTCCCCTTGTAATGAATTTGTAGAGTTGAATATTTTGTTTTTTTGTTTTTTTTTCTTACTTTCTATTTTTTTGGGTTAATTTAAATTTGCCACTCCTTTTTAATGTTGTCCATGTGTATTTTCAGCTGTGTAGCTGGGGGACAGTTCCTTCTCAGTGAGTGCTTTCAAGTAAATCGGATGTTCTTGTGCCCTAGATTTTGTGCCATCACAACTATCTGCAAAGTTTTTGTATTTGTTTTTGGGTCATTGTCAACAAAAAGTAAATAAAGCCAAACAAATTCTACTTTCAATACGCTTTATATAATTCTTGAATATTTTTACAAAATTCAATTTAATTTTTTTTTAACATATATATTAAGATTAATGATAGCCCTTACGTTGTCTTTAGCATTATGGAGGAAGTAGCTTTGGAAAGGGGTGTCCGCGTTGTCTTGCCTAGTACAAGACTTGAATAGTTGACTTTCAAACACAAAAATAACAATCCAATCAGTATAACGTGTTCAAAAATAAAATTATGGAGTGATAAATGACAACAAAATGACAAATTAAAACATCAATACGTTACATATATACACAAGAAAATAAAAAGGAAAAAAAAAATCAGGGTGTATGTTGTGCCACATTGGGTAGTGGTGATCGAAGAACCTCATGTGCCACCAAGCTTACCTCAACATGCTTCGTCAAAAAGAAAAATGGGAAATAAAACTATACATTAAAATAACAGATTACATTGCACTTCAATGTATATATATATACATGTGCATCAACCTATATTTCCATAGCAGAGTTTCGGGTCATTGCAAGGAAGTGCAGTCACTTTGCAATAATACCAACTAGAAATATCGATTATCTTGGAAAAATTACTCAGAATAGTTTAGAGGAAGCATCGTCAGTGTTGATCTGCAACTGAATTTTCATCTTCTTAGTTCTCTCTAGTTGTTTCACAATATCCAGCCGTTCAGGTGAATATGGAGTTGGGATCTAGTTCCAAGTACAAATAAAGGAAAGATAAGCAGAGAGAAATATGATCATGGTTAAGGCAGATATATCAGCATGGGGTTGACAAGATTTTACCAAGCGTGGCATGTACTTTTGGATTGCTGCTAACATGGCTGCATGCCCAACAGCAGATACCTGGTCGCCAATGATAAAGTGGTATTATTGTCAGCTTCATTTGATTATGAGCAAAGATAAATGTGGTTGTTTTGCTAATAGTCCCAAATTATTAGGATTGAATCATCTTTCTAGAGAGACAATGGAGTAAAAGAAATTCATGCCAATATCAGTCACTCTTCACAAAAATATAGCAACTGGAAATTCAATTTGGATTTCTAAAACCAGGCAAAAAGTTGAGCATGGTACATTTTCATAGACTGTTCTGATTAGTTGAATCAGCCATTAATCAAAATTTGAAATAAATATGACAAACTAGAAGGCGGTGATTACAACTTGATTCATACAGGTCGGACTATGCAGATAGGATAGAAAAAAAAAAAAAAAAAAAATCCATAAAGATGGCAGGTTTGGTAACTTCCAGTGCTCAGTGGTTGTACATAACCTAAGCTACCTTGGTTGATGATCAATGGCATTGCCCATGGTAATCCATACCACATGACCAATGCAATTGATCCCCAGGCAGTTTGCAAAAGCAATATCAAGGGAGAGGCCTAAATTTTGTATATACTGGGGAACATAAAATAGTAATAATGTGTCATTACTTATCAAATTTCTTATGATTTCATAAAAAATGTGAATGAGCCTTTCTCAGCCTCCTCTGTCTAGTTCATATTGCCTTCTAGCTTCTACAAAGGCGGTTAAAATCTGTTAAATTGTTAACCATAAGCTTAAGCTACTAGGGAGACGGCAACACCCCCCCCCCCCCCCGGTTTGGTACCAGGTGTGAATCAACATGTCAATCTATCTATTTTCCTAGACAAGTTTTCCTTTCTAGGCGACCTAATCAATCTCGCTCAACACGCCCCCTCAAGTGTGGCCAAAGACTATCATGTGCAGGCCAAATATGTGCAAAGATTTTAATTATCAGATACGTGGTGATATTCGAGCACAAAATCTATTGTCAAATCAGAAACCATGTTAAATTGTTGACCACCGACTCATCTAAAGCTTAAGCTATTGGAGAGATGGGTTCTCAACAAAACCTACTGATGATCTTAAATTACAATGTAGATGCTATTGACTGGTGACTGGTGAAGAATTGACGAGTTCCAAGAAACAATTTAAGTTTTGTATGGGAACACTTGAAAATAAAAAGTCAGATAGGTTCTTACAGGAAGCAGCATTAAGATTGTAATTGGGATGAGTGAAGCAATGTCAGCAAGAGTTCTTTCTATCTTCCTCCTCTCCCTTTTTGTAACCTTGTTGCCATGCAATTTCTTCATAAGAAGCCCCATGGTATCCAAGATGTCTATAAAAAGTAACTGACTACCCATCCACATATCCTATAAGACAGTTCAGTTTGCAATATCAGCACCTGCACTTCATATTTTAAGCCAAATACTATATGGAACCTTAAGCCTTACAGCAGTGGCAGATATCAGCTTGTAGGTGGATTTCCTAAGCAAACTCTTGTGTAGGGGCTCTGATTCAGCAACATAACCCATCTCTGCTACGGTTATTGGGTCCAACCCAACTGGGTTGGTAGCCTGCCATTATAAGCAAGTACTGTTAACATTTATGAATTTGTGTGAAAAGATAAATTAAAAGAAAAACAAGGCTTCAGACAACAAATAAATCAACATACGAATATACTTACAACTACATAACAGAGTGACAGTTAGGAAGGGCAGGTAGAAAACCATTTTTTTGTTTTATCATTTCATGAACTATTATTATAATCATTTGAGAAATTATGTAGAAATTATTTAGAAAGACAGTACCCTATTGTTTTAAAGAGTTCATCAAAAATAAAAAGGAAATGAAAAATAATAATAATAATAGCCCATTGTATTTGTGAAAATTGCTTATAAAGGTCATTAATTTTTTAGCAGAATATTATTGTAGGACACAATATTATAGTCAACCGACATGAAGGCATCACAATAATCCTTAGTAGATCATACGTTACTCAGTCGAGATCCATGTTGGTGATCACCACTTTTCATTAAGTCGATTGGCTTTGGATTTGCTTCCAATATTACAGATGAATTTGCTCTGCCTTTCATTTGTGAAGACAGTGATGAGTCAGAGGCACCTCTTTCTGCAAATTTTGGCAGCTCACTGCTTGAGAAAATCAACAAGCAGTATTGTTTCATTCTCCTTAAGGTAATTGGTTGTCCAATTGCAGTTAATAATAAGAGGAAAACATAATCCAGTAAAGCCAGCATACCCTGATCTATCATAAGCAGCCCAGTAGTCCTCCAGACAAATAGATAGCAGGCTCTGACTAGAAAATTATATAGCTCATTTATTTAAAAGCCAACTAACATAAGCAAAAATAGTACACCATATGTATATGTAGCTTGGAAAATGTTCTACCTCTGGAGCAAAAATGCAAGCAGATTTGCATCTAACGGTTGTTGAGTTGAACTGGTGAAGTGAGCAAACCCAGAGAAAACATCATAGCAAACAGTAAAAACAGTATTTAGCATAATTTCCTTCTCTACTTGGATTGCACGTTGTTTGGACCTTCTTCTCTCTTGATTGAATATGCTAGGAAATGAAGAATAAAAGTCAAGCCATCCGATTTCATCAGTTACTACCTGCAAGTTTGCAACAGAAAATTCAACATATCAGGATAATTCCAATTTGTATATCCTATGACAGTCTAATCAAACTAACCTCCATGAAGAGCTGATACTCAGATAGGGAAGAAAATTCAGGGTAAATAAAGAGGCTGCCGCATTCCAAGTAACTGCAGGAATGGCATTAGAACCTCTTTAAATATCTGTATATCAATGTCAAAGTTGAAACACCTACATATGGAAGAATCTACCTGAGGAAGTCCTTAACCTGCTCATCTAGATCCTTTATACCCATTCTTAACAAGAATAATCTCGTCTCTCTTCCCAAAAATGCAAAAAGTCCAAGAGTGGCCAAACTATTCTCTTGTACCTGCCAAAAGTGTACCACCAAGAACTACTTGAAGATGCTGAATTGGTATATATTGTCAAAATATATTAATTTGAGTACGAATTTCAAATACAAAAGAAATTTGATAAGATTGATCACTGAGGGAGATTTCTAAAGTTCAAGTATACAAGAAAGACTTCTCTTTGTATTTCAATATATACATCTAGCCATGGAGAATTGGGATGTAAAATAATTGTCAAGTGGTACATGCACTGAGTTTGATATTCAATATAAAAAAAATTAAATTATTAATTAAAAGCTAAGAAGATTACATTACTACTACTCCAATAAGCATTTTTTACGAGAGATGACAGGAGAGTATTTAATGAATCACAGAACTGACCTTGTCACTGAAAATTTGCTTGCCTGAAATGACACTTTCCCTGCGGAATGCTGTAGAAACTTTTTTCTGAACCAAACCAATCCAAAATTCTACTTCTTCAATGTTCTTACTGGGCAGAACCTTTTTACCAAAATGCAACAAGAAGTCTTCTTCAAATCCTGCCTCAGTTGCTAAGGAATGTAACTTATCCACTGAAACTAGATCGTGTGAGAAGTTCATGAGCTCTATCAATGCATCCTCAATAGATAATGAGAATAAAGTACAAGATACACGCCCTGAACCCAACTTCCTCACTGCAGCACAGCAACTTATCGCCAGAATGATTCCTGCAACACCACTGGATAAATTTGCATGTAAATTATGTGTGCTAGGTGCATCAGAATAGAAATATTATGCACTCATTCTAATGGAATAAAACAAATTGGAAAGTCATAATAAAATGCCAAGAGTTATTTCAAGATAACATAAAGGATTCTATGAGCAAACCTTCCTGCATATTCCAAAGACCACTTTTTGAATAAGGGAATGAATAGTCCTGCTATACGTGGTACTTCCACCATTCTAAACCACTGTACCAACTTTGGGTGCCTTACATTCAACTGACTTTCAATACATTCCCCCAGAAAGATTGTCTTTGGGGTTAAGCTGAAGCATAAAATGAAAAAAACATCAGTCCTAACTCCGAAATCAACAATCTTACCATTCGCATTATAACTGGAGAAAAGAACAATAAGACCTAGCAACTACTGAAGCAGAATCTTGTGACAAGATTCAAAATTTTGGTGTTTTCATCAAGCTCCCAAAAATTGGGATTAAATGCATAGATCTTCAAACCAAAATAGCTAGTAAAGAAATTGAAAGAGTTAAAACTATCATTTTTGGTTTCAGGTGACTAAGATGCATCATATTCTGTGATTGTTGATTCCATAGCCAACAAGTTATGATAGGAAACAAAACTTTTCTGTGCATAGCAGTTATTGAGTTTCATGAGAAACTACAAGTCTACAAGACTTCCTAAATTCAATCACATCCAGTGGATTTCCCAGAGAGGTTCTCTAGTACTTACATCACATGAACAGCAGAAGGATTGTTGCTACGTTTATGAGAAAGAAATAATTCCACTTCAATCGCCGCTTTTAACAAAGCATACACTGCCACCTGTACAACCATAATAAGAAATGATGCCTTTTTCAGTTCACGCATTCCGACGACTCAACAAAGATTTTCTATTTTAACTTATCCAACATGTCATCATTTCAAATCTTACCTAAAATTTGGAAGAAAAAAAAGGTCTAATGCAATATAAATGATATTGGTAAATAAGAAATGAAACCACAGATATTTGTTTCATGGTCTGGTGAGGAAAATGTCAAACTACCTATGCTTTCATGTGGTTTACCTGATATGCAATTTGTTTATGTCATGCATGGACATCGACCCCGATCCATGCCATTGAAAGCTCTGGGCCAGTTCTAGCCAATTCAAGTGTCTGAATTGCAAGGGAAAAACTCCTAGCAGATTCATGCAATACCCATACAAGACAATTGACCCGATTAAATTCCATTGCAGGATAATGAGCTGGAGCAACAGGAGGCTTGTTCCCACTATCGGTTTGATCAGATTCAGCAGAAGAAACTGTTGATGATAAGGCTCTTGAAATAAAACATCTTGATAGAGTAATTTGATATGAAGACGCATAACAAGTAGGCAGAGATACAAATGGAAGCCTACTCCTTGAAATGCCATAATTCTCCTGATCATTCTCATTGAGCCTTGATGTATACAATGCACTAGCTCTCAGCTTTCCTCTACCCTCTAATTCAAAAGATCCTCTGCAGTACAAAGTGATAATGGTAGTAAGGAACTTCTCTCCAACTAATTTTTTTTTTTAGATGTAATTTTAGGAATTTTCTTTTGAACATATGATGTACCATTCTTATACCTCAATTTTCTTTGCCAAATATAGAACTGTAAGCATAATTTAAGGGCTTTTTTTTTTTTTTGTAATTATTATTTTTCTTTTTCTTTTTTCTAGTATTGATCAAGGCCCTCAAATCCCATGAAATGGGTTTTGAACTCGGAAACAGAAACCGGTACATGACACAGACATTAATCAGTTTGGAGTTAGTAACGATTAATTAGAGAATCTGAGCTTAACATATGCTTCACCGATTATGAAGAATTAATCAATATCTTTTTTCTTTGATTTGATTTGTGATTGTGGCTAATGCGGCTTTACTATTGTTTTCGTTATTATCAACAAGAACATAAAAATTCAAGCAAAACAAGTTAAAGACAATCTACAACCAATCAACCCTATAGAACCATAATTTTGTAATCAATTAAGTACAAAATCAACCAGGAACCAAAATTAAATCAGAGATTTGTCTAATTATCAAAATCAAAATTGCAAGTACACTACAAGTACAAACTATACATCAAATTATCAATTAATAGCATCACATATACTACTTCAAATTCATACATAAATACATATATATATATAGAGAGAGAGAGAGGGCTTACGAGAGGTAGAATTGGGGGAGATGGAGAGAGGAAAAGGAGGCCATGAAAGAAGAAGGAGAGAGAAAAGAGAAGAAAATGGCGTACAAGGAAAGCTATATAGGGAGGTCTCGCGCGAACCCATCGAGGTTTTAGAGAAAGAGAGAGAGAGAGAGTATCGAAGGACTGAGTATTACTAATATTATACAAATGAAATAAATTTAAAAAAAATGAAAATTTGTTTGTTAGGATATAACTAACTCCTTGGGATTCATCTCCTGCCAGCCCATCCATTTTTAGTTTCTTCCTTATTGGATGTTTGTGTGTGGCCTTAATACTTGCGAGCGGATCCTCTAGAGTTAATTCTCTAGAGTGATCTCCTAAAGTGGAGATCGGACGGCTCTGGTTCGTCCTCACCAAAACGACGTCGTTTTGGTGAGGATTTTTCAAAAAAAAAAAAAAAAAAAAAAAAAACCCAGATTCGAAGAAGATGAGAAGAGAGAAAGGGCGAGGGGTTGTGGTGGTTCTTCTCTTCCCTTTCGATTTTCTCTCCCAAATATTCTCTGAGAACATGGAAAAAGAAAAACCTTTACAGGTTCAACATACCCAACTCCAAAATTCCTCTGTACCCACCATTTTCCACCGCAAAACTTCGAATTTCAGCCCATTTCGGCCGACCCACGAATCGCCGAAACTCGCTGAGAAAAAAGCTCATTGAAGAAGAACAACAACAGGTGCGTCATCGTTCTCAAAACCCAGTTCTTGATTATGATAATAGTGAGATTTATTATTCGAATTTGGGTAATGATAGTGTAGAAAAAAGTAAGTTTAGTTCTAATTATGGGGTTAGTGAAGGTAGTGTTGATTCTGATAGTATAGAGGAATTGAAATCAAAAGGTTTGGGTGAATCTGTATTGTGGAATAAATTGGAGAGTTGGGTTGATCAGTATTTGATCTTGGAGTTGCAGATCGCCATTGTTGGTAAGGTTTGGGACTGCGAGAATCTGGGTTTTTTTTTTTTTTTTTTTTTTTTTTTTTGAAAAATCCTCACCAAAACGACGTCGTTTTGGTGAGGACGAACCAGAGCCGTCCGATCTCCACTTTAGGAGATCACTCCAGAGAATTAACTCTAGAGGATCCGCTCGCTTAATACTTATCACTTCCTTTTTTAATTTTTAAAAATACTTTTAATTTTTTTTCAATTCATAATTTTAGTTTTTTTTTTTAATCACTTTTTTAGTTTTTAACTTTTCTTAATCTAAATATATTTGAATAGTATAAAATTTTTGATTTTTTAAAATAAAAATTTACAAAAATTTAATATATTTTTATTTTTTTATATTTATTATTAAATTTTTATTTTTTTATATTTATTGAATTCTTCTTAAATTTCTTTATAAATAGGGTGAAGTATCAATAAATTTCAAAATGTGATTTTATGAACTATTTAGCTTTTTCTTTTTTTTAATGAACCTAAAGGTCTCATTAAAGTGAAAATTACACAAAAAGGTAGTCACTTGTATGTTTGGGTTTAATTTTTCAAGAATAAAAGTGAATTTTTCCAAATGTAAAATTATACATTTGGACAATCAACACTATAGAAGTTTTGGATTTATTTTTCATTCTGGAACAAATCCCACATTGCGAACAAAAACATAACTCTCTAATATAACACTCCAATAACGTAACACTTCAATGTAACACATTAAAAAATTTCTTAATGTACTTTTCCTAAACGTAAAAATGTAATACTAAAAAAAAACTCCTTAGTGTATTTTTTTCCAAATGTAACACTCCAATATAACCAAAAAAAAAAACTCATTAGTGTACTTTTCATAAATATAACACTCTAATCAATGTAATCATAAACATAACACTCCGATGTAACGTACTCCAATGTAATACACACAAAAACATTTTCTAAACGTAACACTCATAATTTCAAATTAAAAATTTATTCAAAACTTAAGAAACTTTTGTACACCTTTTGGAATGGTTTGAAGAATTTCACATATTTTTTTTGAAGTATTACATCGGAGTGTTACGTTTAAAAAAAGTAATAAGAAGTTTTTTATAGTATTATATTAGAGTATTAAGTTTAGGCAAAGTACACTACGAAATTTTTTTTGTATGTTACATTAAAGCGTTACACTAAAGAGTTTTTTTAGAGTGTTATATTAGAGTGTTACGTTTGAAAAAAATACATTGAGGGTGTGTTTGATTGAACATACTAGATAAAGGGGGATTAGAATCCATCGGACTTGAATCCTAGGACTGTGAATCCCCCAGACTATTTAGTTAGATCGGATGTGTATCCCGTGTTTGTTTTCTTATGGAATTAAATGTCTGAAAATCACTATTTTTAGTGAATCCAGTGTTTGGTTGGATAGACTGGATAAGATAAATGAACAAAAGACTATTTTATCATTTTTCAATTGTTTACTAAGTAATAGCAATATTAAACATATCTTTAATGTTTTAATTATTTTTAGTTAGATTAAATAAAAATTTATCTTATGTTATTTTTTACACAATTAAATAAATTTATTTTTAAAAAATAAATAAATAAAATATCAATAAAAATATATGTTATTTTTTAATTAAAATTTTAAATAAATTTATTTTAAAAGATAATAATAATTAAATAATAAAATTAAATAAAACATCTATTAAAATTTAAATAATGAAATTAAATAAAATATAAACAAAATTTTAAAATAAAAAATCAATAAAAAATCTATAAAAAAATTATTTTAAAAAATTAAATAAATAAATATCAATAAAAAGTTAAATAAAATTATTTTATTTTTAAATCGAAACATTTAAATTTTATTAAATTTTACTAAATATAATACATAATTAAATAATAGATGATCAAAATGGTCATTTCACCACCTAATCCTAACAGTAAATAATTTGATGAAAATTGTTTCCCCCCCCCTCCCGAATAGTATAATCCCACATATGTGGGATAAGGAGTCCAGCCAGACTCCATGTCTGGCAGACTAAAAAAAAAAAACTAACGTCGGATAAAAAGCTTTCTCCGGATTAGAATCCCAACAGTGGATAGTCCCTCCCTAATCTAGCGAATCAAACACACCCTGAGTTTTTTTGGAATGTTACATTTAAAAAAAATATACTAAGCAAATTTTACATTAGAGTGTTATACTAAGGAGTTTTTTTTTATGTATTACATTAAAGTGTTACACTAATAAGTTTTTTTAGAGTGTTATGTTTGAAAAAAATATATTGAAGTTTTTTTTAGTGTATTACATTAAAGTGTTACACTAAGAGGTTTTTTTTTTTTTTTTTAGTGTTATGTTTGGAACAAATATACTAAGTAATTTTTTTTTTTTTTTTGGGAATGTTATGTTCAAGTGTTACATTGGAGTGTTACAATTTGAAATTATACATTTGTTCAAAACTTACTAAAGAGTTTTTATACTCTTTTTGAAATGTTTGAAAAATTCTATATCTTTTTGGAATGTTTGAAAAATCCTATATTTCAAATCATTCTTGTACTTTTTTTGAAATGCTTTTCAAATAAAAAAGATTGTCATACAAAAATTCATCTCAAATTTGATTATCGTAAATTGTATACCTTACATTTCTAGCACAAAAGAAAAAAAGAGAAGAAAACATAATAGAAATAAGGGTATAATCGCAAATCCAATTTTCAAATAATATAATAAATCTACATTTCCAAAATCGATAGGACTAATTGGTTTATAAGAAAATCCTTGAAACTAAATGGATCACCATTTCTCAAAATAGGATTTATAGGTAAATTTTTCTTATAAATATTTTGTTTTTTAAATACATTTAGATTATATGAATCTAAAAAAAATATAAATAAATAATTTACTAAAATGGGGGGGGGGGGGGGGGGGGGGAATTACTAAAGACAACAAACACATGAAATATAAAAAATTAAAAATTATTTTTTTACAACTTAAAACCAAACAAAGTAGTGTAACAATTATTCTATTTACACAAAAAATTAATGGGTAAACTACTGATAGGCCCTTATGGTTGAACTTACTTTCAATTTTTTGTGACAAAATTTTCAAATTGTCCTGAAAATTAGTAATTAGTCACTTTTTTAATATTGTTTTATAAAAAATATCATAATTATCATGTGACTTGTTACACAATAAATCTACTTATGAAGACTTATATGTAAATCCTTCTAAATCAATTACATATCATTCTTTTATATAAAATATGAATGAAAAAATCATCTTACGTGACAGAATTGTGATTAGTTGTTGTGTGAGTGAATTTCCGACTATACTGCCAACTCAGTATTTAGCTGGAGAACACTGGCAGAATAGGATAAGTCCGAACGACCTGCAATAGAAAGAAGAGATTCCGGTGGTGGTTCATCCACCCGGGGGCACTCTGATAATTAAGTCAGTAATCAAATATCTCTTAAAGATAATCAATAGTGCTTAACTCACTGTTCCAAATATAAATTGCGTACCTTAGACCCATGGGAGTGCCTCTCTTTTATAGCCCACTCAATCCTAGTCCCAATAGAAGCCTAGTTTCAATGGACTTTTGCTCAGTGTTTATCTTGGACTCCCCAATAGATAAAGATAAACGCCCTAAGAGTTTTATCCTTATCCAGGCTGAAGTCCTTCCTCATTCTAAGACTCTTGTCCCCTATCCGCTTATCCCGAATTCCGATATCTTCGGAGATAACCTCGGCCTAGCCGAGCTTACCTCGGCGTTACAACAGGGACACGTGGCACCTCGGCTAACACATCGGCGTCACCTTGGTCACGTGTTGGTACTCAGAAAATATGTCCCCACAACTGCCCCCTAGATTCTATTACCTCGGCATCCTGAGGTGATGGAACCTATATCATCATATCATATAGCATGTTGGCCGTCTCGCTGTATCATCCTTTTATCGAGGTCATGATACATCGGCTTCACACAATCAGGTCTTGCAATCTTGTCTCATCAAGGTTTCAGAATTTCCCATCAGCCGATGTCATTGTTTCATTAAACCAAGAACTCCAAGAGTTTTATCATGCGTGTGAGCTGTTATGCAAAATACATTAACCGTTTTTGTCACGTGTCTTCTCCTCATTGGATCATACTCAATACGCACCTGTAAGTCGTCTTGCGCCTGCGTGTGCCGTCTGAAAAATTCGTTGTTCTAGGCTCATCATTTCTGTTTTGCTGCCTTTTTGCGTTTTTGACAAAACTACTGTCCTTTTTATTCATCTTTTCACTTTACATCGTTATTTCTAAAGCTTTTTCTCTCTCTAGCTTTTTCTTCCAAATCCTCCATTGCTGTTTTCACGAAGCTTTCTACGACCAGCCTGACTCTCTCCTTCGGCGAGGTTTCTGCCGTATTTCCTTGCTTCCGGCTACAGCTTGATCCCGGCGAAAATTTACTTCGACTTCATTTTTCTTGGTTAAGTCACAGTTTCCTTTTATTTCAATTTCTTGTTGCTCTTCAAGAAGTTTCGCTTAATTATTTGTTGCCATTGCTGTTTTGCTCAAGTATTCGATTTATGAATCATGTATTCGAGCACGTTTACCTTACGATCTTGTTTCTGCCCAATTTGTGTCTTGAATACGTACACACTGTTCACAAATTTTGCTCACTTTTGCCACTGTCCTTGGCCTTACGCCCTTGTGCATATTTTGTCACAATTTTCTTGATAGTTCACTACTGTTCTTGATTCTGAAACACATTCTTGCTTTTCTGTTTTCTGTGACTTTCCAGATTCGTGCCTTCAATCTTCGTTTCCATAGATCTAGGTTTGGGTTTTGTTTGTAGAACCCACAAATTTTTAGGAAAAACTGAAACGATTCCCCATAGATTCTGTTTAGGCTTTAGCTGAGGTCCCCAAACCCCTCCAAAACACTCCATTCTGAAATCCAAATCTTTCAGTTAAGCCCATATCATGGTGTCACGACCCAAACCCGGCCCTATGGGTTTAGCACCGTAACCGGCCAGTAATCCGAGATTACCAAAGGCCTGCTTAACAGTAATACAGTTAAACAAAGTACAGGGCCTGGCGGAAGCCAATACAATAAATAAATAATGTCCAATGAGCTGTGACAATCTGAATGCCAAAAGATTTTTATCCACATATGCATAGACAGTACAGTACAGGACAGTACCTATGGACATATATACATACATATCCTTCAGTCAGTGAAACAGGGATCTAAGCCCTATATACAGTACAGTACCGTGCAAACATTCCATCAATACAGTATGGCAAAACAGTACAGTAGGGGAAACACACTACGCCCCTAGCCTTAGCTTGGCAGGTTTGGAACCTCACAGCGAGGCACGGTGGTTGGCTTGACAAAATTGGGATTAACCCTGACGCCTCTAGCTTTGACCCGATGCTTGATCACCTACATGTACATATGAGCAGTGAGCTAAAGCCCAGTGAATAACATAATACATAAAGGGTTAAGAATGAATGTCCTTTCAGTCTTGAAAATAATCATTTCAATTTGCTCATCAATCGTTCAATTTGTGACTCTCACTTGAGGCCATAACAGTCATTCATTTGCATAATAGTACAGTAGTGGTCCCAACATGGAAACCGTACACAATTCCACTCGTTCATAGATCGTCGGCGGGGGCTATCCGTTCATAGACCGTCGATAGCACGCTTGACAAATCCACCCGTTCATAGACCGTCGGTGGGGCTATCCGTTCATAGACCGTCGATAGCAAGGAAATGTCTCCTCAGTGGCAGTAACAATGTACAATAGTTGCTAAGGATGCCACATTATCATTCAGGATATCGGATATACATTCATTCAGTAAACAATGAACAGTTCAATAAACAGTTCAATGATAGCTCAATCCAGTAGACAGTGCAAGAGATAGTCATTTTTGAACATATCTTTATGCAATTGTTACTCACAGTGTTTTGGGCTTTCAGTAGTTAGAGCGTCTCCTCGAAATGCCAACCCTATACAGTTAATAGATTGAACACACTAAGTTTCATAATTGGAAAAGATCACAACTTAATCCTTACATTTTCCTTGGTGTGTTCTACATCTCTATCCTCATTAAGATGTCTTAAACTAGGCCTAAGGATGTCTAGAATGGGATGAGGATGCAAAAATACAGTTGGAGGGCATTTTTCGAAAGTTGCTGAAAACAGGGGTCTCGCTTGAGCGAGCCTTCCTTCGCTCGAGCGAGGTTGCAAAATCAAAGGCTTCGCTCGAGCGAACAATCCTTCGCTCGAGCGGTCTGATGAAACAGTAAAAGTACTGGTTGCTGGATTTTTACGCGCGATACCACGCTCGATGCTCGCTCGAGCGGAGCCCTGAATAAAGGGTGCTCGCTCGAGCGAGGAATCCTTCGCTCGAGCGAAGAAGCAAAATCTGGAATTTCCAGATTTGTCTTCCAAGTTCGAACCAAGCATTCTACAACCAAAAACTCAACCCCTTGGGCCCAAATTCTGGAAAATACATCCAAAAACAATGAATAACAAGTTTCAAAAGCCAATTTGTGAATTCAAGCCCCAAAGGTGAGTCAATTAAATCCAACATTCAAACTCATTTTCATGAACAATGCTCAAATAGAACATGCATGGATTAAAACCATTTCAAAACTTCAACTCTTGCTCCAAAGAGCTCAATCTTTTCAAAACAAGATGAAAACATGGATTTAAACATGATTATGAACATGCATGTGGCATTTGACCATGAAATCAACTTCAAACTCACTAAAACCAACATGCATGCAACAATTAAGCTTCAATCTCACATGCTAAGCTTAAAACATAACTTAGCTCATAAATTTAACATGAAACATGCAAGAACTAATTCAATGACAACAATAAGAAGATGAGTTCCTTACCTAGAGTTTCAATTACAAGGTGAGGAAGCTAAATTATGAAATCTACACTCCAAATCTTCAAGCTTCCTAGCCAAAACTCAAGAACGAGCCAAACTCGCACTTTCTCTCTCTAATTCTCTTCTTGGTCGGTTTAGAGACATAAAGTGGCTGAGGGAAAGTGTTTGCCTAAGGTATATCAATGCTCAAACATGATATAATACAAGGCCCACTAACAATGGCAAAACGGTAATTACGTCAAACTCTTTAATTAGCTCATTTTAATCTAATTTAATCATACCAAATCGATTTTCAATTAAATATACCATAAAACCACATAATTTATGGTAATCATGAAACACTAAACAATTTTCAGTTTGGTCGCCTAAAAGGCATTCAATTTGCAGTTTAAACGTAAACACACGAACAGATAATCAGACCGTCCAACAGGTAGATTATGCGTTTAAACAGTTATAGTCAATCGATCAGTCTCGAATCTCAGTCAGTCAGTTCAGTATTTTATTCAGTCCAGTTATCAGTCATTATCAGTCTCAGTTAACGGTAATCAGTGGTTAATTCAGTAATAATCAGTACTTACTCGGTAATCAGTACGAGGGTTGTTACACATGGGTATGTGGAAACATATGGTAGATACCCCGACCAAGTTAGAGCACTTCAGGCGAGAGTTTGACATCCCGGCCGACGTTCATCTGAGGTTGGCTGGGGAGGATGACTCAATCATGCCCATAACTGATTCTATGCCCTTCCCTGTTGTAGCTTTTATCGAGTGCGGACTTCGGCTTCCACTCAATATCCTTTTCCGTGAGATAATCCATTACTATAAGTTGAACCCAATGCAGCTTGCCATCAATTCCTACCGAGTCATAAATGGTATTATTGCCTTAGCCAAACAAGAAAATGCGAGGGTTACTTTAGCCGATATCCAATACTGCTACATCATGTGTGGCCTCAAAAAAGACACAGGCTATATTTACTACCTCAAACCGAGGTCTACAGAGTACAAAATCGTTGCCGACCTCCCAGACTCCAACAAGGGAGCTACAGATGATTACTTCATTACCTCGGGGAACTGGAAGTTCGCTCCAGTTGAGGACCTCCACCGCTACCCTCTTCCTTGAACAGTTTTTGTAGAGGGTAATGTAAAAGCCCTGTGTTCATACTTATTTCATCTTTAAAGTCTTCAACACTTCATTTGTTTCTAATGTCTATTTTTCTTGCAGCTCTTCCTCAGCCATCAAAGGGCTTCCGCCAGTTTTTCTTCCCCAGCAAAGACTTGAAGAAACTATTAGATTTGTCAGTCCACAAGCGGAGAGCCCCTTTGGTACTTAATTTTATCCCAACCTATAAATTAGTACTCCCCGACGTCCCAAAGAAAAAGAGTCAATCTCCCCCTTCTGCCATAATTCTTCAAGCTGCCTCCACACCTCGGCCAGATCAAGGATCGACCTCTGATCCAGTAGAGCAGCTGTCAACCTCGGCTCCATATTTGATCCCTCTATCTCAACGCCATCGACGACACCGAACTGCTTTTGCTGCTGAGATGGGCCGCCAGAAAGCAGTCGCTAAGGATCTTTTGGCTAATATTCCTAATTCAGTCGATGCTCAACCAGCACCAACCCAGCCAAAGCCGAAACAAAGAAGGATAAAGAAGGCTCAGCCAAAGGCAACGGTGACTCAAGTTGATATTGAGGACACCTTGCCAATTTCCAAATTGGCTAAGAGTGAGATGACCTCTTCAGCTGTCGAGAAGAGGCCTACCGAGGCCCAACCATCAGAGTCTACCAGATCAAAAAAGCCGAGGTCATCCTCTGCAACCACCTCGGGGCCTTTAAAGCATGATTCCCCCTGGTCCCCCCAAATTGCTCTGGAGGACAGGCCAGTTAAAGCTGGCGATAGTGCCGATGACGTTAATGTCGGCGTCGCTCTTAGTACAACTCTGCTTCTTCCTGGCGATCTTAACCAAAACGCCAAGATGAGCGAGTATGAAAATTTTGCTCTAATGCTCCAGCGTTCTGTTCAAGTAAGTCTTCACACTTGGTACATTTATTTCACTTTTATACTTAGAAAATTTTCTAATAACTTCTGGTCTATCAATTTGTCTTCAGGCAATCCAGCACGCCCACTCCTTCTCAATGTAATCTTTTGAGACAAGGAAGGCGCTGGTCGAAAAGACTAGGGAGGTCACTAGTCTGCAGAAAATCAACAAAAGCTTGCAATAAAAAATAAAGACTCTGGTAGATCAGGCCGAGGCTTCTGTCAAAGCCAAAGACGTGGTCGAGGAAAAGACAGAGGCTGCTGATGCCATAAAGAAGGTTCTTGAGGCCCAGAGAAAAGACGGCCGAGGCCCAGAAAGAGCTGCAGGATGCCTTGGCCACAAAGGACGCTGAGCTCAAGGCCGCCGATCAGAAGGGATACAATGAGGGGGTGCCCGACGTCATGGCAGATTATGAGAAACAGGTAAAGCAGGCATGCAACAAGGGTTTCACCCTTGGTTGGATGAATTTGCTGAAAAGGCTTGAAATCCCCGATAACTCCCCCCTCAGGAACACCGACGTCCTTTCTCTGCCATTTCCCCCAACTCCAAGCCAATCTGAAGACAATTCTGAGTCTGAGAAGGAGGCTTTGGTGAGGAAGTCAAAGGAAGCTACTGGGGCCAAGTCCCCTGCTCAAAATGAACAAGTCCTAGACTTGACTCAAAATGAGGAGGGTGAGGAGGTTCCCAAAGACGCTACTCCTGAGAAGGCCACGTCGGACGTACCTATTGCCAATAAGAGCCTCGACCAAACCCTCCAGGAAATAGACGCCGAGCTAGCAGCTGAAAAGGCGGCCGACATGTCTTCTCAGCAGTCTTCCGAGCTTCAGACCCAACCTGCTAGTGGTGCTAAAGAATCTTGATTTGATGTTCTTTTTTCTTTCTTTTTCTTGTACCTTGTGCTTTTTCTTTCTTTTGAAACAATGTCAGATCTTCACATGGCCGATGTGCCTTCTTATAAATACAACTTCTTTGTTTTGAACGCTTACATGTTTGTCTTTCCTTTACTGTTCTTGTATGGCTCTCATACTTAGAATATTTCTGCATATCTTCAATGTACACCTTAACTGTGTAATCTTCTCAGGGTGAAATACCTCTTTTATACTCACCAACGGTTTACATCGGCAAGTACATAAGTACTCAGTTTAATACAACCTTGGCCTTAACTTGTAAATTTTTTCACAAATTTCAATAAGTGTTAGACATAACCATAGTTTAACTTCAACTTGTAAATTTTTCACAAATTTCAACAAGTGTTAAACATGATCTCGGCTAGCTTCGACTTGTAAATTTTTCACAAATTTCAACAAGTGTTAGACATAACCATAGTTTAACTTCGACTTGTAAATTTTTCACAAATTTCAACAAGTGTTAAAAATGATCTCGGCTAACTTCAACTCATAAATTTTTCTCAAATTTCAACAAGTGTTAGACATAACCATAGTTTAACTTCGACTTGTAAATTTTTCACAAATTTCAACAAGTGTTAAACATGATCTCGACTAATTTCAACTCGTAAATTTTTCTCAAATTTCAATAAGTGTTAGACATAACCATAGTTTAACTTTGACTTGTAAATTTTTCACAAATTTCAACAAGTGCTAAACATGATCTCGGCTAACTTCAACTCGTAAATTTTTCTCAAATTTCAATAAGTGTTAAACATAACCATAGTTTAACTTCAACTTGTAATTTTTTCGCAAATTTCAACAAGTGCTAAATATGATCTTGGCTAACTTCAACTTATAAATTTTTTACAAATTTCAACAAGTGTTAAAACCATTTTCCAACTCTCTGCCCCTTAATGTGAACCTAAGTTTCACTTGGGTTCTCATTGTGCATGTATTCTACAAACATCATCAACTATCTTATCAGTAAAAAAATCAAGCTTTATTTATTACTTCGGCTAATAACAAAGAACAAGAAAATTTAATGATAAAAAAACTTAAGATTGTAAGTATTCCAGGATCTTGGCAACTCTTTGCCCTCATTATCTTCAAGTCGATATGCCCTATTGCCTAGTACCGACATGATTCTGTAGGGTCCTTCCCAATTTTGGCCAAGCTTGCCCTATTTGGGATCCTTTTTGTTGCCAACGACCTTTCTCAAGACGAGGTCACCGATTTGAAACTCCCTTGGGTTGACTTTCTTATTATAGGCCCTGACAAGCTGCTGCTAGTAAGCTGCCAGTTGAATTGCAGCTCTCTCCCTTCTTTCTTCTAGCAGATCCAGATCTCGGGCTAACAATATATCATTAGTCCCATTCTCTACTCCCTGAGTTCTGATCCCCGGGATGCCGACTTCCAGAGGAATGACTGTTTCTGTGCCATAAGCCATGGCAAATGGGGATTTCCCAGTTGATCTTCTCGGCGTAGTTCGATATACCCTGAGTACACTTAGCAGTTCATCCACCCACTTTTCCTTTGCTGCTTGCAGCCTCTTCTTTATCCCATCCAAGATAACTTTGTTGGATGCTTCTGCTTGTCCATTGCTTTGGGGAAAGCTTGGGGTTGAAAAGTAATTCTTGATTTTGAACTTTGCATAGAAACTCTTAATTAGCTTACTGTCAAATTGTGTTCCATTGTTTGCTACTATTGCTCTTGGGATCCCAAACCTGGTGATGATGTTCTTCCATATGAAGCTCTTTACATCCACGTCTCGGATCTTGGCTAGGGGTTTAGCTTCTATCCACTTGGTGAAGTAATCTGTTACTACCAGCAGATACTTCCTTTACCCAGTTGCTTGGGGAAGTTGTCCAACAAGATCCATGCCTCATTGGGCAAACGGCCAATGACTGGATACTGGGTTTAGGTCTGCTACTAGTTGGTGTATCAATGGTGCAACCCTTTGGCACTTGTCACACTTCTTGACATAGGCTTCTACATATTTCTACACGTAGGGCCACCAATACCCTTAGGTAATGGCCCTATGAGCAAGTGATCTGCCCCTAGCGTGGCTTTCACATATTCCTTCATGTATTTCATATAAAAAATCTTCAATTTGTGAGGGGTACACACCTTAAAAGGGGTCTAATGAAGGATCTTCTGTAGAGATGTCTCTCTGCTGTCAGATTGAATATTACCGACTTCAATATGATCTTGTATGCCTCTTTGTGATCATCTGGCAGTTTTCCTTCTTTCAGGAATGTTATTATTACGTCCATCCAGCTTGGTCCCATGTCCACACTCATTGCTTCAAGCTCCGTGGTCAATGATTCGATGCTTGGGCCCGACAAGTAATCGACTATTATCGTCCTTGCCTTTCCAGGTTGTATTGCACTAGCCAGGTTGGCCAGGGCATCGGCATGACTGTTATTATCTCGGCTAACCTGCTGTAGTCGGCAATTCTGAAACAAGGCCACCAATCTGCCTACTTCTTTTGCGTATGCCGACATACGTTCATCTCAGGTTGCGAACTCGCTCGTTGCTTGGTTGACTATAAGTTGAGAGTCACAAAAAACTACCACCTCATCCGCTTTTACTGCTACTGCCAGTTTCAATCCTACAATCAGTGCTTCATACTCATTGTTTGAGGCCTTGAACCCCAAACGAATGGATTGCTCTAGTATCTGCCCATGTGGAGATACCAGTACTACTCCTACCCCCGCTCCTTATCGGTTTGAACTCCCATCAACAAACAGTCGAAAGGAGTCGCCGATGTAAATGCTGCAGGGCCTTAGTTTTTCTTCTTTCCTTTGTTCTGTTGCCCTCGACTGGGCTTATCACGACCCAAACCCGCCCCTATGGGTTCAGCACCGTAACCGGCCAATAATCCGTGATTACCGAAGGTCTGCTTAACAGTAAGACAGTATTACAAAGTATAGGGGCATGGCGAAAATCAAAACAGTAATTAAAGAATATCCAATGAGCTGTGACAGTTTGTATGCAAAAAGACTTTTTATATATATACACATTTGGAAACATAACAGTATTTACAACGTATACAGAAACATTCAGTACAGTACAAGTCTCACTCAGTCTATACAGGACACAAACAAAAGGGGGAATCTAAAACACCCCATAGCCTTGGCTTCAACAGTACTGGAACCTCGAGGTGAGGCACAAAAGTTGGCTTGACAAAACAGTGCTTAGCCTGACGCCCCTAGCAACGGTCCGGTGCCTGAAGACCTACATATATATATATGAGCAGTGAGCTAAAGCCCAGTGAATAACATAATGCGTAAAGAGGTTAAGAATGAATGTCCTTTTAGTATTGAAAATAGTCAATTGATTCAGTATATCAGTTATTCAGTCATAACAGTCATATGTGGTACATCCATTAGCAGAACAGTACAGTAAACAGTAGGTCTTGAAAGATCGAGCAGTCAATGATGGCCATCATAACAGTAAACAGAAGTTCCAAGATAGGAACTAACAGAGATCTCTATAACAGTAGCAGTAACAGTAACAGTAGTTGCTATGGATGTCACAATACAGTTCAGAATAGAGGACATACATTCATTCAGTTAACAGTATCAATTCAGAAACAGTATAGTTTAACCATTCAGAATATATTCATATTTGAACATATCTTTACACAGTTGTTACTCACAGAGTTCAGGGCTACAGTTAAGCTAGAGCGCGTCCTCAGATGCCAACCCTACACAGTTTACAGGATGAACACACACTAAGTTACACATTCAGGAATCAAAGACTAAATCCCTAATTTGACTCGGTGTGGTTCTACATCAATATCCTCATAAGATGCCTTAAACTAGGTCTAAGAATGCCCAGGATGGAATGAGGATGCAAGGATGCACTTTTAAACACTTAACAAAATTTTCAGAAAACAGGGGTCGCGCTCGAGCGTGGCTTTCTACGCTCGAGCGGACATGCAGACAAAGGTTCCCCGCTCGAGCGTAACTTCCCACGCTCGAGCGGACTGTAAAACATGGCAAAAATACTAGATGTGTGAAAATCACGCTCGATGGGTGCTCGACACCCGCTCAAGCGTGTAACACAAGTCCCCGCTCGAGTGGACTGTAAAACACAACAAAATGCTGGGAGCACGATTTTCACGCTCGAGCACCAGTCACCCCGCTCGAGCGTGAGTTCAAAATCTGAAATTCCCAAATTCGAACTTCAAGCTCAAAATCAACTTCAAATGTATCAAATCCAACCTTTTTGGGCTAATTTCTGGAAAACACTTCAAAACTCATAACATTACATATTTCAAGGATCAATTGTAAAATCAAAGCCCCAAAGGAAGATCAATTAAATCCAATTTCAAACCCAATTTCATGAACATGATTCCAATTGAACATGCATGAATTTAAACAACTATTAAGCCTCAAGTACTTGCTCTAATGAGCCAATTCTTTCCAAAACATGATGAATCCAAGGTCCTTAACATTAACATGAACATGCATGTGAACATTTGTGAAGAACAACCTAAAAAATGAGAAATATGCACATCCATGCATGATGCAAGCTCCAATTCAACATTTTCTACTTAAATCTTGACTTTAAACTCTAATCTCCATGAACCAAGCAAGATAATACTTAAAGACACAATTGAGAGGTTGAGTTCCATACCTAAGTCTTGGATTTAAGATGTAGAAGTTCAAATTTACAATTGTCCTTCAATTCCTCTAGATTCCAAGTCAAGTTGAGAATTCAAGTCTAGCCTCTCACTCTCTCCCTCTCAAGTCGGTTCTTACTTCTCAAAATGGTTGATGAAAATGTGTTTGCCTAAGGTGTAATGAAGCTCCAAATGTTCCATGTAATGGGCCACTAAGTGGCAAGATAGTAAATAAGTCCAAGTGGTGCAATTTATCAATATTTGATCATACCAAATCACATTTTAATTAAATATGCCATAAAATCACATAAATTCTAATGATCATAAAACATCGATCAATTTCAGATTCGGCCGCCGACAAGGCCTTCAATTTGTAGTTTAAAGCATAAAACATGGACAGATAATTTAGCAGTCAAACAGATAGAAATGCATTTAAACTAGTACATTCAATCAGTCAGTTCAGTATTTCAGTCGATTCAATTACTTATCATAATCAGTCTCAGTTTAGCAGTAATCAGTGGTTAACCAGTAATCAGTGGTGAGGGTTATTACAGGGCTCCTCTTTGCTCGCTTGGACACCGTTTATCTTGGCTCGACGGAGCCCGATATACGGTGGCTCCTTGAGTGAACTCAGCCACAAAGTCGGCCAAGACTTGGCCTTTGATTGCCGTTCTAGGTCTGTACTCTAGGTCATACTGGCCCAAGGCCACTGCCCATCTGGCTATTCTTCCTCTCAGATCTCCCTGTTACAACAGGAACTTCAAAGGGTGTTCAGTTAGCACCACAATTCTGTAGGCTAGAAAATAATGGTTCAGTTTCTTTGAAGCCATTACTAATGCTAATGCCAACTTCTCTAGAGGTAAATACCTAGTTTCTGCATCAGCCAGGGTTTTGCTTATATAGTAAACAGTCCTTTGCTCCCTTTTTTCTTCTCGGATGACCACTGCGCTTACCGCGTGCTCTGAAATTGCTAAGTACAGGAACAGTTCCTTTCTAGGTTCTAGATTTGAGAGAACTGGAGCCGTGGTCAGATACTTCTTTAAGTCGGCCAGGGCGACTTCACATTCCTTTGTCCATAAGAAGTATGTGGCCTTCTTCACTAAGTTGAAGAAGGGTTTGCATTTGTCAGAGCTCCTGCTTATGAACCTGTTCAGGGCTACAGCCCTTCCAGTCAGCATCTGTACCTGTTTTGCCGATGTCGAGCTCTTTAACTCAAGGATGGCCTTAATCTAATTTGGGCTAGCCTTAATGCCCCTTCTGGTCACCAGGTATCCCAAGAATTTACCAGATCCAACTCCAAATGCACACTTCGATGCATTGAGTCGGAGCCGATATGTTTTAAGGATGTCAAAGACTGCTTTTAGGTCGGCCAGATGTTCCTCAGGTTCCTTGGTCTTCACGTCCATTTCGTCGATCTAAACTTCCACTATTCTGCCAATTAGATGTTTGAACATCTTGGTTACCAATCTCTGGTAAGTTAATCCTGTGTTTTTCAACCCAAAAGGCATCACTCTATAGCAATACAGCCCTTTTGGGGTGATAAACGCGGTCTTCTCCTCATCTGGTGGGTCCATTGCTATCTGATGGTACCCCCTGTAGGCATCCATGAAGCTCATCCTTCCATGTCCCAAAGTGACATCCACCAGTTGGTCAATCTTGGGTAAAGGAAAACTGTCTTTTGGACAGGCCTTGTTCAGGCTGGTAAAGTCCACGCAGACCCTCCATTTACCATTCTTTTTCTTCACCACCAGTCCACCACTGTATTCGATAGCCATGTCGAGTAATTTACCTCTCGAATGGCTCAGGCCTCTAGAAGTCGGTCTATTTCCTCTTCCACTGCTTTAACATGCATCAACATCGATCTTCTTGCCCGCTGGATTACAGGTTTGGCCGACCTGTCTACGTTCAGTTTATGGCAAGTGACCTTGAGGTCAATGCCTGGCATTTCGTAAGGTGTCCAAGCAAATACTTCAATGTTTACTCTTAAGAAAGCCTCTAGTTCTTTTTTCTCTTCTTCGGCTAAGCCGGAGCCGAGAAGGAAGAAACGTTCTTCATCCCCCTGCTGGACGAGGATTTTCTTTAGGGCTTCTTCACTTTTCTCGGCTGGCTTCTTGCCGACGTCCTCTAAGACCTCCACGTCCTCATCTTCGATCTCTACCTTTTCTAGTTCTCGTATGCTGCAGGTGGATTTCATTGCTGTCATGGAGTAGTTCTTTGCCTGAAGCTGATCCCCTCTGACCTCTTCTATCCTATGCTCTGGTGGGAACCGCAGTAGCTGATACAATGTTAAGGGAACAACCCCCATTGCATACAACCACGGCCTTCCCAAGATAATATTATAAGGGGAGGGTGTGTCGATTACGGTGAACTCTGTCTTTATCTTCTTAGTGCCAGCCTGCACTTTCAAGTTTGTTGCGCCCAGCGGCCATGTTGGTGTTCCATTGAACCTGACCATTGGGCCGTTAGATTGCTCCATATCATCAGGGTGAAGGCCCAGCTCCTTGTAACATTTAACATACATGATGTCACAGGAGCTGCCTTGGTTAATTAGGATGCGCTCCACTTGGCACTCCCCAACCTGGAGGGACACTACCAAGGCATCGTTGTGCGGATGTTGTACCATCTCAAGGTCGGCTTTAGTGAAGGACACCACCAGTCCCTGGCACTCCTCGGCCCGAGGTCTTTTCTGCCGGACTTGGTATACATGCTGCAAGTGCTTTACCTTCTGGGTCTCCCCCCGTATTTCGTTTTCGTTGACCTTCGAGTGAATTACATTAACTACCCGAGGTCCGCCTACTAGGGGCTGCTGTGCTGGGGGAGGTGGAGCTGCTGGTGCCTGAGGCAGTCTTGTATGCTCTTCTCTGGTCTTGGCCTCATCTACAAGGTCCCTCAAATGGCCCTGCCTTATCAGGTCTTCCAGGTGTGACTTTAGGGCTCTGCAACCCTGAGTCAGATGCCCATTTTCGTTATGGTAAGCACAATGCTTCCCAAGGCTTCTTCCCATAAACTCTCCTGGGACCCTTGCTGGTGCTCTGAAATAGGGTTGGGTTCAGATTTTATCCAGGACTTTGTGAATTGGAATTCAGAACACAGTCGTGGCTGCCTGTGCGGTTCTCAGTCCTATCTCTTGTTTGTTGGATCCGTTGTTACCTCGGCCTCGTTTCGGCGAGCCGTTTGCTTTTTCCTACTTTGTCGCTTTAATCCCTGGAGTGTCTTCCTCGGCTCTGGCGTATTTCTCAATTCTGGCCATGAGCTCCTCCATGCTTTTTGGCAATGTCTTTGCCAATGACTTTCGTAGTGCGCAGTCATCTTTCAGGCCGTTTTTTAAAGACACGACCGCCACCTCTTGGTTGCATTCGGGTATTTGGTTAAATACCTCATAATACCTTTTTGCGTAGGCCCTAAGGCCTTCATCCTCAGTGCCATCAGGGCATCCACCCTTAATGGCTGCAATTTGTTTGTCACGAACCTGGCCACGGACATCTCGGCTAGGCCTTCCCAGGTCTTTATACTTCCCTTCGGTAATTTGTGAAACCAGTTCGATGCAATCTCCCCGAAGGATGAGGGGAACACCTTGCAGAGCAATGGCTCGTTCCCAGTGTACAGTACCATCGAGTTCAGGTATAATCCGACATGAAAGTTGGGGTCCGACTTACCATCGTATATCTGGAATCTCGGCATACTGAATCTTTTCGGGGCCTCAACTTTGTCTAACTCTATCGAGAATGGTGTTCTCAGTTTAACTGTTAAAGTTATCTTGGCATGTTCTTGTTTTCTCTTGAGGTAATCTCTCAAGTTCTCTTTTGTCTACCCAGGAGCTCGGCTATCTCCTGATTTCAGTCTCTTAGGTAAACTACTTTCAGTTTTGTTGTGAGCCCTTTTTGACCTTTCTCCATTGGTCGCATCGAAGCACAACTCCTGCCTTTGAACATGTCGATGTTCTCTGGGGTCTGCCTCCTTAGTGCGATGTGTCCTTCGAGATTCTTCCTTTCTTGGCTCTCCTCGCCCGACCTCCCTTGAAGGCCGGTGAAAGTGTCTTTCGCTCCTGGCGTGCTGGGGGGCTATAAGGATTGTTTTCTGCCCTCCCTTCTAGGCATTGGCCGCTAGAATCGGCGTGTCCTACAGCGGGAAGGGTGGCTGCATGACATTATTTTGTATCATGAAATTGACCATTGTTTGTAGGTCCGCCAATTTGTTCGCCATGGTCTTTACCTCATTGTCCCTTTGTAGGCATCTTTCTTTCCATACCTGGAGGTTATCCTCGTTATAGTACCCGCTTTGGTCTGTTTTCTTTGGGACGTCGCCTTCCTGACCGACATCTTTCACTCCATGATTTTGGTCATGAGTTACTTCGTTACAATTGTCTTCTTCGACATCAAGGCCAATAGGTCTCCTACTCCCAATAGGAGTGTTATCCCCAATCTTTTCTTTCTGTCCGTCGTTGGCCATCTATTCTTCTTTGTTCCCACAGACGGCGCCAAATTGTGTGAGTGAATTTTTGACCACACTGCCAACTCAGTATTCAGCTGGAGAACACTGGCAGAATAGGATAAGCTTGAACGACCTGCAATAGAAAGAAGAGATTCCGGTGGTGGTTCGTCCACCCGGGAGCACTCCGATAATTAAGTCAGTAATCAAATATCTCTCAAAGATAATCAATAGTGCTTAACTTACTGTTTTGAATATAAATTGCGTACCTTAAACCCATGGGGGTGCCTCTCTTTTATAGCCCACTCAATCCTAGTCCCAATAGAATCCTAGCTTCGATGGACTTCTACTCAGTGTTTATCTTGGACTCCCCAATAGATAAAGATAAACTCCCTAAGAATTTTATCCTTATCCAGGCTGAAGTCCTTCCTCATTCTAGGACTTTTGTCCCCTATTCGCTTATCCTGCATTCCGATATCTTCGGAGATAACATCGGCCTAGCCGAGCTTACCTTGGCGTTACAACAAGGACACGTGGCACCTCGGCTGACACGTCGGTGTCACCTTGGCCACGTGTTGGTACTCAGAAAATATGTCCCCATAGTTGTGTTCTTAAATTTTTTCTGGAACATCTACATCCCAAGAAATTATTTGATGTTTCAAGAACATCGAAGTCGTTATGTGTCAACCTAATATGTTGTAGCAGTTCCCATTTTTTATTTTTGTTTTAAAACTTTTGACTCTTATCAATATATATGTCATTTTTTCTAATATAAATTTTAATGCATTCATACTAATCTTTTTATATAAGAAATATAAATACATAAAATTTTGAAATTTCTCTCATTGAATTTTCATAATTTCATTTGAAAAATTAGAAGGATATTTGCTGATTGGTGCAGTGGACTTGGTGAAATTCATTTTTGAGCTTAGATAAATTTAATAATATTTGTAGCTTGAACAAATACATAGATGACTTCTTCTTCTTCTTCTTATTTTTTTTTTAAATTGCCCAATTACTCTAAGCTAATTGCAGTGGGAACATCTTCTATAAATTAATAGGACCAATATTATCCATATATATAATGATTTCAACAATTTTTTTAAAATTTAGTGACGTCAATTGTCTCATCTATACCATTATATAAACAAAAACATCAACCATTGTGACATCTTTACACAATATAATTGATTGATTTTATATGAATAACATTGCAACGATCATATATTTATATATTATATTAAATTTATCATCTTATTTCTTATAATTATATTAATCGAATAAGTCTTACCACTCGTATTTGTAACTACTATAGCATTTGTGGGGACATAACTTTTGAATGGCAGCACGTGGCCGAGGTGATACCGAAGTGTCAGCCGAGGTGCCACGTGTCCTGGTCATGACGTCAAAGTAATCTCGGCTAGGCCGAGGTTATCTGTGAGAATACCGGAATCCGGGATAAGCGGATTTGGGACAAGAGTCCTAGATTAGGAGAGGACTTCAGTTTGGATAAAGACAAGACTCTTAGAGAGTTTATCCCAATCTTGCTGGGAGTCCAAGATTAGCAGTAATCCAAAGTCCATTGGAACTAGGCTTCTATTGGGACTAGGTTTGTGTTAGCTATAAAAAGGAGGCACCCTCATGGGTCTAAGGTACGCTTTTTATATTCTGAATAGTGAGTTAAGCACTTTTGCTATCTTTGAGAGATAACTGACTTGATCGTCGGAGTGCCCCCGGGTGGACGAACCACCGCCGGAATCTCTTCTTTCTGTGACAGGTCGTTCGGGCTTAATCTATTCTGCCGGTGCTCTCTAGCTAAGTACTAGTTTGGCAGTGTGGTCAGAAATTGACTCACACAATTTGGCACCGTCTGTGGAAAAGAAAGGAGAATAAATGGCCAATAACGGACAGAAAAAGAAGATTGGGGACGACACTCCTACTAAAAGTGAGAAACCTATTGACCTTGACGTCGAAGAAGACAACTGCAACAAAGAGACTCGTGATAAGAATCACGGAGAGAAGGACGTCGGCCAGGAGGGCAACGTATCAAAGAAATCAGACCAAGGCGGGTATTACAATGAAAATGACCTCCAGGTATGGAAAGATAAATGTCTGTGAACGGATGACGAGATGAAGGAATTGGCAAATAAATTGGCGGACCTACAATCGGTCGTCAATTTCATGATGCAGAACAATGTTATGCAACCACTGTTTCCGTTACAAGATACACTGATTCCAGAGGCCAAAAAAGATGCCCAGATAGGGGGGGCAGAGGACAATTCCTGCGACTCCTCAGCACGATAGAACCAAGAAACACTCTCACCGGCCTTCACAGGAGGTCGGGCGAGGAGAATCAAGAAGGGGAGATTCACGAAGGACACATCACACCAAGGAAGTCGATTTTAAAGAACATCGGCATGTTTAGGGGAAGGAGCTGTGTTTCAACGTAACTAATGGAGAGATGCCCAAAAGGATTCACAATGATACTAGGAGTAGCACACCAAAAAGGCTGAAATCCATTGATAGCCGAGCTCTTGGACGGACCGAGGAGGATCTGAGGGGTTACTTCCAGAGGAAACAACAAGATGCCGAGGTAACCTCTCCGGTCAAGTCGAGAACATCGTTCTCGGTGGAGTTGGAAAAATTTAAGCCCCCGAAAAGGTTCAATATGCTGAGGTTACAGATATACGACGGTAAGTCAGACCCTAACTTTCATGTCGGCTTGTACCTGAACTCGATGGCATTGTACACTGGGAATGAGCCGTTGCTCTGCAAGGTTTTCCCCTCATCCTTCGAGGAAATTGCATCAGATTGGTTTCATAAGTTGTCGAAAGGAACTGTGAAAACCTGGGAAGGCCTGGCCGAGATGTTTGTGGCCAAGTTCGTGACAAACAAACTACAGCCATTAAAGGTAGACGCCCTGATGGCTCTGAGAATTGGCGAGGATGAAAGCCTGAGAGCCTATGCCAAAAGATATTACGAGGTATTCAACCGAATACCATGATACAACAAGGAGGTGGCGGTCGTATCTTTTAAGAACGGCCTGAAGGATGACTGCCTGCTTCAAAAGTCATTGGCAAAGACATTGCCAAAAAGTATGGAGGAACTTATGGCCAGGACAGAAAAATATGCCAAGGTCGAGGAGGACACGCCAGGGACAAAGGCCTCAAAACAAGAGAAGAAAAACGGCTCGCCGAAGCGAGGCCGAGGTGATGGAGGATATAACAAGCAATAGACAGGACTGAGGGCCACACAAGCAGTCACTACCGTATTCCGAATTCTAATCTACAAAGTCCTACAAAGAATCAGAAACCAACCGTATTATAGGGCACCAGAGAAGGCTCCTGGTGAGTTTATGGGATGAACCTTAGGAAAGCACTGCACCTACCATAATGAGAATGGGTATCTGACTCAGGGATGCAGAGCCCTAAAGACACATCTAGAAGACCTGGTAAGACAAGGTCATCTAAGGGACCTGGTAGACGAGACTAGGACAAAAGAAGAGTAAGCAAGACTGCCTCATGCACCGGCAGCACCGCCATCCCCAGCACCGCAACCACAGGGAGGCGGACCTCGAGTGATCAATGTGATTCACTCGAAGGTCAATGAAAATGAAATCTGTGGGGAGACCCAGAAGGTAAAGCACTTGCAGTATGTGTACCAGGTCAGCCAGAAAAGACCTAGGGCAGACGAGTGCCAGGGACCAGTGGTGTCCTTTACAGAAGATGATCTAGAGATAGTGCAGCATCCACACAACGATGCCTTAGTAGTATCCCTCCAGATTGAAGAATGCCAAGTGAAGCGCATCTTAATCGACCAAGGCAGCTCTTGTGACATTATGTATGTTAGATGTTACAAGGAGCTTGTCTTCATCAAAATGATCTGGAGCAATCCAATGGTCTTATGGTTGGGTTCAATGGAACGCCGACATGGCCCTTAGGAGCAGTAAGTTTGGAGGTGCAGGCTGGCACCAAGAAGATTAAAACTAAGTTCACTGTAATTGACACTCCTTCACCTTATAATGCTATCTTGGGAAGGCCATGGCTGCATGCAATGGGGGTTGTTCCCACAACATTGCACCAGTTATTGCGGTTCCCAACAGAGTATGGAATTGAGAAGGTCAGGGGGAATCAACTGCAGGCAAAGAATTGCTTCATAGCAGCAATGAAATCTACTTGCAACATAAGAGAAACAGAAATAGCAGAGATCAAGGACGAGGACGTAAAAGTCCTGGATGATGTCAGCAAAGAGCCAGCCAAGAAGAGTGAGAAAGCCCTGAAGAAAATCCTTGTCCAGCAAGGAGATGAAGAACGCTTCTTCCTTCTCGGCTCGGGCTTGGTCGAGGAAGAGGAAAAAAAGCTAGAGGCATTCCTGAGAGCAAATCTAGAGGTGTTTGCATGGATGCCATACGAGATGCCTGACATTGACCCCGAGGTCACTTGCCATAGACTGAATGCGGATAGGTCGGCCAAACCTGTAATCCAGCGAGCAAGGAGGCTGATGTTAATGCATGTGGAGGCAGTAGAAGAGGAAGTAGATAAACTTCTAGAGGCCAGAGCCATTCGAGAGGTAAATTACCCGACATGGTTATTAAACACAATAGTGGTATTCACCAAAAAAAAAAACACAGTAGTGGTGAAGAAAAAGAATGAAAAGTGGAGGGTCTGTGTGGACTTCACCAACATGAACAAGGCTTGTCCTAAAGACAGCTTCCCATTACCCAAAATTGACCAACTGGTAAATGCCACTTCAGGGCATGGAAGAATGAGCTTCTTGGATGCCTATAGGGGATACCATTAGATAGCCATGTACCCCCCAGATGAGGAAAAGACTGCATTTATCACCCCAAAAGGGTTGTACTGCTACAAAGTGATGCCTTTTGGATTGAAAAACGCAGGAGTGACTTACCAGAGATTAGTGACAAAGATGATCAGACATCTAATTGGCAAAACTGTGGAAGTGTACATAGATGACATGGTCGTGAAGACCAAAGAACCTGAGGGTCATCTGGAAGACTTAAAGGAAGTCTTTGACATCCTTAGAACATAACGGATCCGACTCAATGCATCAAAGTGTGCATTTAGAGTTGGGTCTGGTAAGTTCTTAGGATATTTGGTTACCAGAAAGGGCATTGAGGCTAGCCCAGATTAGAGTAAGGCCATCCTAGAATTGAAGAGCCCAACATCGACAAAGCAAGTGCAGATGTTAACTGGAAGGGCTGCAGCCCTGAACAGATTTATAAGCAGAAGCTCCGACAAGTGTAAACCTGTCTTCAGCCTAGTAAAGAAAGCCGCAGACTGCCTATGGACAGAAGAGTGCGAAGTCGCCTTGGCCGACTTGAAGAAGTATCTGACCACAGCTCCAGTTCTCTCAAATCCAATACTTGGAGAGGAGCTGTTCTTATACTTGGCAGTTTCAGAACATGCAGTAAGTGCAATAATAGTCAGAGAAGAAAAAGGAGAGCAAAGGGTAGTTTACTACGTAAGCAAAACCCTGGCAGATGTAGAGGCCAGATATCTACCCTTGGAGAAGTTAACACTCACTTTAGTAATGGCTTCCAAGAAGCTGAATCATTACTTTCAAGCCCACAAGATTGTGGTGTTAACTGAACAACCTTTAAAGTCCCTATTGCAGCAAAGGGATCTAACAGGCAGAATAGCCAGATGGGCAGTGGCCTTGGGGCAATATGACTTGGAATTCAGACCCAGAACAGCAATCAAAGGCCAAGTCTTAGCCAACTTCGTGGCCGAGTTCACACCAGACACTGTCATACATCAGGCTCCTTTGAGTCGAGGTTCAAGCGAGCAAAGAAAAACCCAGCTGGGGATAGCAGAGCAAAGGAAGGAAGAGAAACTCAAACCCTGCAGCATTTATATCGGCGACTCCTTCCGACTGTTTGTCGATAGGAGTTTAAACCGACAAGGAGCAGGGGTAGGAGTAGTATTAGTATCTCCAGATGGGCAGATACCAGTACAGTCCATTTGTTTGAGGTTTAAGGCCTCAAACAATGAAGTAGAGTATGAAGCACTAATCGCAGGATTAAAGCTAGCAGCAATAATGGAAGCTGACGAGGTAATAGTCTTCTGTGACTCCTAGCTTATTATCAACCAGGCAACAGGCGAATACACGGCCCAAGATGAAAGGATGTCGGCCTATGTAAAGGAAGTGGGCAGACTGATGGCATTGTTTCAAAATTACCGACTACAACAAGTTAGTTGAGATAACAACAGCCATGCCGACGCCCTGGCCAACCTGGCCAATGTAATAAAACCAGGAGAGGCAAGAACAATAATGGTTGATTACTTGCCAGGACCAAGCATAGAACCACTGAACATAGAGCATGAAGCAATGTGTGTGGAAATGGAACCAAGCTGGATTGATGTAATAAAAGTATTCCTTAAAGAAGGAAAACTGCCAGATGATCGCAGAGAGGCGCACAAGATCAGACTGAAGTTGGTAAGATTTTGTTTAACAACAGAAAGACATCTCTACAGAAGGTCTTTTACTGGACCCCTTCTAAGGTGTGTGCATCCTGCACAAGTTGAAGACTTTCTGTATGAGATACACGAAGGGGTATGTGGAAGCCATGATGGGGGCAGGTCACTTGCTCATAGGGCCATTACTCAGGAGTACTGGTGCCCTTACATGCAGAAAGATGCTGAAGCCTATGTTAAGAAGTGTGAGAAGTGCCAAAAGTTTGCATCTTTGATACACCAACCAGTAGCAGACTTGAACCCGGTGTCCAACCCCTGGCCATTTGCCCAGTAGAGCATGGATCTTGTTGGGTAATTGCCTCAAGCAACTGGACAAATGAAGTACTTGCTGGTGGCAACAGATTACTTCACCAAGTGGGTAGAAGCTGAACCTTTTGCAAAAATTCAGAACATTGATGTGAAGAACTTCATATGGAAAAACATCATCACTAGGTTTGGGATTCCAAGGGCAATAATAGCAGACAATGGTACACAGTTTGACAATAAGCTAATCAAGAACTTCTGTGCAAAATACAAGATCAAGAATTACTATTCCACCCCGAGTTTTTCTCAAAGCAATGGGCAAGCAGAAGCATCCAACAAAGTTATCTTGGATGGGATTAAGAAAAGGTTGCAGGCAGCAAAGGAAAAGTGGGTGGATGAGTTGCCCAGCGTACTCTGGGCATACCAGACTACGCCGAGAAGATCAACTGGAGAATCCCCATTTGCCATGGCTTTTGGCGCAGAGGCAGTAATTCCACTGGAGGTCAGTATCCCAGGGATCAGAACCCAGGGAGCAGAAAATGGGACCAATGAAGCATTTTTAGTCCGAGATCTAGATCTGCTAGAGAAACAAAGGGAGAAAGCAGCAATTCAACTGGAGGCATACCAGCAGCAGCTTGTCACGGCTTATAATAAGAAGGTCAACCCACGAGAGTTCCAAGTTGGTGACCTCGTCCTGAGAAAGGTCGTCAGCAACAAGAAGGATCCCAGAAAGGGCAAGCTTGGCCTGAATTAGGAAGGACCCTAGAGAATCATCTCGGTCTTGGGCAACGGGGCATATCGGCTTGAGGATTGTGAAGGCAAAGAACTGCCAAGGCCCTGGAATACTTGCAATCTGAAGTTTTTATATCACTAGATTTTCTTGTCTTTTAAAAGTTTTCTTTTGCTTTGTTATTAACCAAAGTATTAATACAATTTTAGCTTGATTTTTAAACTTGTGTATTGTGACTAATCAGGTACTTGACGATGTTTCTAAAGTGAAACATAACGAATAACTTAGACTTATTATATGGCGGAGTTCCTACTTGTATATAATAAAGTTGAACTAAGTTTGCGATGTTTCTGACTGAAACATGACGAATAACTTAGACTTATTAAATGGCAAAGTTCCTACTTGCATAAAATAGAGTTGAACTAAGTTGCAATGTTTCTGACTGAAACATGAAGAATAACTTAGACTTATTATATGGCAGAGTTCCTACTTGCATATAATAGAGTTGAACTAAGTTTGCGATGTTTCTGACTAAAACATGACGAATAACTTAGACTTATTATATGGCAGAGTTCCTACTTGCATATAATAAAGTTGAACTAAGTTGAATCAACTTGAACTTGCCATGTCGGCAGAATCAGACACAGATTGAAGCTAAGTGCATGTCAGTTAAAGATTAACAAAGAGGCCAAGGTTGATAACCTCGGCCAGCCTTTGTTTGAATCTGACCTCGGCGACAAGGTCGAAAGCCCCATGCTTAATGAGAACCCAAGTGGAACTTAGGTTCACATTAGGGGGCAGAGGGCTGGAGAATGATACTTGGGAGTTGGAATTTACAAGCAAAAGAAGATGGTTTAACACTTGTTGAAATTTTGAGAAAAATTTACAAGTTAAAGTTAAGCCGAGGTTATGTGAAAAGAAGATGGTTTAACACTTGTTGAAATTTTGAGAAAAATTTACAAGTTGAAGTTAAGCTGAGGTTATGTTAAAAGAAGATGGTTTAACACTTGTTGAAATATTATGAAAAATTTACAAATTGAAGTTAACCTAAGATTATGTTGCAACAATAGAAGACAGAGGACTTGAGTAAAGTGGCAAGCTATGAGTAACACTTGTGAAAATATTATAATAAATATTTTCAAGTGTTAGGTCAAAGTCGAGGCAAACTGTTAGTGGGTATAGCCGAAGTATTCTACACTAAGGAGATTACACAGTAAAGGTGTACGATTGAAGACATACAAATTATTTAAAGTATAAGAGTCATACAAGAACAAAAATAAGACAAACATGCAAGCAATCAAAAGAAGAAATTGTATTCACATTCAAAAGAAAGGGCATATCGACCTACAAAAGGATTACTTGTGCAAAATACAAAAGTGGCACCTCGGCCAAATTAAAGCTTACATTTGTTCCAAAAGTGAAAAAAAGTACAAGGTACAGAAAAAAGAGAAAAACGTCAAACTAGACTATTCGGCGTCTTTGGCTGGTTAGGTCTGAGGTTCAGAAAACAGTTAGGAAGACATCTCGGTGGCCTTCTTAGCTGCAAGCTTAGCATCAATCTCTTGAAGAGTCTGGTCGATGCTTTGTTCGACGATAGGCGCACCCGATGTTGTCTTCTCAGGAGTGGCATCTTTGGAGACCTCACCCTCCTCATCCTGAGACAAGTCCACGACTTGCTCATTCAGAGTAAGGGACTTGGCCCCAGCAGCTTCCTTCTTCTTTCTGATCAAAGCTTCCTCCTCGGACTCAGAATCATCTTCGGATTGGCTTGGAGTAGGGGGGAATGGCAGGGAGAGGCCGTTGGCATTCTTGAGGGGGGAGTCCTCGAGGATGTCCAGCTTTTTGAGGGAAGCCATCCAACCAAGGGTGAAACCCTTATTGTATGCCTGCTTCACTTGTCTTTTGTAGTCCTCCTTGACGTCGGTCGCCCCCTCGGCGTACGCCTTCTCATCAGCGGCCTTGATTTCGGCCTCTTTTGTGGCTAGGGCATCTTGAAGTTCTTTCTGGGCCTCAAGCTTTGCCTCGGCCTCTTTCTTTTCAGCAGCAAGGACCTTGATGATGGCCTCCACAGTGTCAGCCTTTTCCTCGGCCTCATCTTGAGCCTTTTTGGCTACCTCGGCCTGGTCCGACAAAGTCTTCAGTTTGCCCTCAGCCTTGTTAAGGGCCTTTTGCAAACCAGCAACTTCCTTGGTCTTATCTGCCAACTCCTTCTTGAGGTTGAAGGCTTGCATTGCGAAGGAGTGACCATGCTGGATTGCCTAGCAGAAATAGACAAGAACAAAAGTTAGCAAAATTTTCTAAGGAAAATAGAGAAAGTAAAAAGTATCAAGCTTTAGGGGCTTACTTGTACGGAATGTTACAACATTAGAGCAAAATTTTCGTATTCGCTTATCACGGTGTTACGATTGAGATCATTGGGAAGGAGCAAGGCAGTAGAGAGGGCAATGCCGACTTCAATGTAGTTGGCGCTATCGCCAGCCTTGACCGACTTGTCCTCGATTGTGATTGCAGGAGCCTAGGGGGCATTTGACTTCAAGGATCCCGAGGTTGTTGCGGATTCAGACATCGACCTCTTCGACTGAGTTGGTTGGGATGGTTCGGCCTCGGCGGGCCTCTTCTCGGCAATAGAAGTGGTCTTCTCACTCTCGGCCAACTTTGGAATTGGCAAGGTGTCCTCAGTGTCAATCTGAGTCACCGTTTCCTTAGGCTGTGCCTTCTTCAGTCTTTTGGGTTTTGGCCTTGGTTGTGCTAGTTGAGCATTGACAGTATCGGGGATGTCGGCCAAAAGATCATCTACAACTGCTTTCTTGCGGCCCATCTTAGCAGCGATTGCAGTTCGGCGTCTACATCGGCGTTGAGATGGAGGGATCAGATATGGAGCCGAGGTTGATGGTTGCTCAGCTAGATCGGAAGTTGATCCCTGATCTAGCCGAGATGATGAAGTTGCTGGAGGAGTTGTGACGGAAGGAAGAGACTTGCTCTTCTTCTTTGGGATATCGGGAAGGACCGACTTATACGTCGGGATGTAGTTGAGCAGTAGGGGAGCTCTCCGTTTGTGAACTGGCAGATCCAGTAACTTCTTCAAGCCCTTGCTCGGGAAAAAGGACTTACAGAAGTCTTTTGCCGGTTGTGGAAGAGCTGCAAGAAAAACAGACGTTAGAACGTATAGAAAGAACAAAGTATTGAAGACTTTAAAAACAAGTAAAGTATAAACACTTGGCTCTTACCATTACCGTCTATGAAAACTGTTCGGCTAAGAGGATAGAGGTGGAGGTCCTTATCTGGAGCGAACTCCCAGTTTCCCGATACAATGAAGTAATTGTCCCCGACTCCCTCCCTTGTTGGAATCTGGGAGGTCGGCAACAGTTTTGTACTCTGTGGACCTCGGTTTGAGGTAGTAAATGTAGTCTTTTTCTAACCTAAGGCCATACATAGTGTAGCAGTATTGGATGTCGGCTAAAGTTACCCTAGCATTCTTTTTTTTGGCTAAGGCTATTATACCATTGATAACTTGATAGGAGTTAATGGCGAGTTGCATTGGGTTCAATTCGTAGTAATGGAGGATTTCTCGGAAAAGGATGTCAAGTGAGAACCTAAGTCCACACTTTATAAAAGCAACGACTGGGAAAGGCATGGAGTCAACTGTGGGCATGATGGAGTTATCCTCCCTAGCCTAACCTCAGGTGGACGTCAGCCGGGATAGAGAACTCCTGCCTGAAATATTCTAGCTTAGTTGGAGTAGTCTACCCTATACCTCACATACCCATGACGTCGGCTTAAGGGGAAAGGTGTATGATTTGGAAAAAAAAAAAAAAAAGTGTTCTATGAAGGTTTAGAAGCACCTCAGCAAAACCTAAACGAATGCTGGGGTAAAGATTTTTTAGGATCTAAAGTGAGGCTTGTTTCAATTTTCCTAAAGTTTGTGAGTTCTACGACAAATCCCAAACCTAAGTCTATGTAAACAAAGGATTGAAGGCACGAATCTAGAGAAAACACAGAAAGAAGAAACAGAAACAAAGATTCAGAATCAAGAATGATGATGTTCTATCAAGAACACTGTGACAGAGTGTGTGCAAGGGTGCAAGGCCAAGAACAGTGGCAAAATAAGCAAAGTGTGTGGATACATGTGTATACCAGGAAACAGGTGAAACAGAGTATGTTTTAAGCATATAACGGGTGAAATTTGAAGCACAGACAGGAATGGAAGCATATGAATATATTCAAACGTGATTAATAAACAGAGGCAATAGAATGTGAAACAAGAAATTAAAACGAAAAGAAGGAACAGTGACTTACCAAAGAAAATGAGGCCGGTGTAAAATACGCCGGTGTCGGACGGTGGCAAGGAGCAAAGAAGTGCAGCAAAAGCCTCGCCGGAAGGGGAGAGTGAAGGTGGTTGCAGAAAGCTTCACGAGAGCAACAATTGCGGATTTGGGAAAGAAAAAGTTAGAGAGAGAAAAAGCTGGGAGCTTGGAACGAGGATGCAAAAGTGAAAAGACGGAGAGAGAGAAGCGGTTTTGATCAAACGCGGAGAATGGCGGCAAAATACCATCAATGCGCCTAGGGCGATGTGCTTGTCAGACGGCGCACGCAAACGCAAGACGACTTAAAGGCGCGTATCAAGTACGATCCAGTAAGGGGAAGACGCGTGGCTAAAACGGTTGGGTTGCTGTGTGTGACAGCTCACCCGCATGACGAATCTCTTGAAGTGCTTGGTTTAATGAAGCAAAGACATCGGCTGCAAGGATGATCTCGGCTAAATAATTTGAACATACTTGGTTATTTGTCCTAAGGCATTGATGAAAACAGATCATAGGTCTTGGTCACATACGAGCAACGGGTGATGACCTCGGGAATGAAGAGTAAGGCGAGCTTAGTCGATGTGCTAAATAGAAGAAATGATATAGGTTCCATCACCTCAGGATGTCGAGGTAATAGAACCTAAGGGGCAGTTGTGGAGACATAACTTTTGAATGACAACACGTGACCGAGGTGACACCGAAGTGTCAGCAGAGGTGCCACGTGTCCTGGTCATGACGCCGAGGTAATCTCGGCTAGGCCGAGGTTATCTACGAGAATACCGGAATCCGGGATAAGCGGATAAGGGACAAGAGTCCTAGATTGGGAGAGGATTTCAGTTTGGATAAAGATAAGACTCTTAGAGAGTTTATCCCAATCCTACTGAGAGTCCAAGATTAGCAGTAATCCAGAGTTCATTGGAACTAGGCTTCTATTGGGACTAGGTTTGTGTTGGCTATAAAAGGGAGGCACCCTCATGGCTCTAAGGTACGCTTTTTATATTCTGAATAGTGAGTTAAGCACTTTTGCTATCTTTGAGAGATAACTGACTTGATCGTCAGAGTGCCCCCGGGTGGACGAACCACTGCTGGAATCTCTTCTTTCTTTGACAGGTCGTTCGAGTTTAATCTATTCTGCCAGTGCTCTCCAGCTAAGTATTAGTTTGACAATGTGATCTGAAATCGACTCACACAACATTGATATATTATATCATATGATAATCAAATATAATATATAATTATGGTCATTTTAACCTTAGTTATTTTTTTATTTTAATAATGGTGTTTAATATATTCGGGTGCCATCAATGAGTTGGTTTTGATTGAAATTTTTTTACTACTTAGATTAATTTTATATTGCTACAGATTAAAAAATTACGAAAATCTTATTTTTCTTTTAAACTTAATTTTTATTTATCCTATTTTATTAGTGTACTTTTAGTTTATAAACCAAATTTTACTAATAATGTCATTAAAATTTTTCACTTATCCTTCTAAATACTAAAAACTTTTAAAAAAAAAATTTATGAAATTTAATGGAAAAAAAAAACAACTAAATTTTAGGCCACATGTCACTTATCTTCTTAACTAAAAATTTGAACCTTCCTTGCACCAAAATTCACCACTACTACCACCATGTCAAATTAGCACCACAATTAAAATCTATTAAAACTACAATATAAAATTTTCACCATAACCAAAATTATTTCTCCCTCTAAAATTTCATTTTCTTTCAAATTCAACTTTTTTTAAATAGAGAGTAGGATTGTACAAAAATTGCCTTACTCACCATCTTGAAACAACTTTTTTTATAAATTCTTGAAAGTTGTAATCATTATTTAATTTTAAATAAAGAATAATGTTTGAGAGCTCGAATTTGGCTCCCCCTAATCCCTCTAATCCCCAAAACGACGTCGCTTTGGGGAATTTTTTTTTTCTTCCATTTTCGACTCTGAAACAGGGAGAGGGAGAGGGAGAGAAGCAGAGGGGAAGAGAGAGAGAGAGAGAAGACGATCGTTGATCGCCGATGCTTAGCCGCCGATCGTCGCCCAGTTGCCAGTCGTCGTCGCAGCCCAGCCCCGCCATCGCAGTCCCCTCCTTCCTCCTCCTCCTCCCTCCTTTCTCCTCCTCTTCTCCTTCTCTGCTTCTGAAAGGCCCCCTCCAGTCCCCTCCTTCCTCCTCCTCCTCCTCCTCCTCCTCCTCTCCCTCCCTCCTTCCTCCTCCTCTTCTCCTTCTCTGCTTCTGAAAAAAATAAATAAATAAATAAATAAAATAAAAATTAGGGGGATTCGGGGTAGCTCATTTCGAGCTACCCAGCACGACTGTTAAATAAATTATTAACCTTAATTTTATTCCGTACATAGCACGAATTTTATGCTAGTTTAATTATTAATCTAGAATCTGTTTTTCATTTATTGAAATCCTATTTTATCCAACAAAAGTATAAATTAAATAAGGGACATTTAGCAAGACCCTTCTCAAAATGAGCTGATGGGGTCAGTTGAACCTCACGCTCTATAACCCAAGGCCACCTTGAAAATAGGATATCAAGACAAAATTTATGAGTCCTATAATTATCAATTTGGAGGACCATCTAGACTTACTACTGAATAATGTCTCCCCTGCCACCATAAGTTTTACTCGGTCCAAGTCACCTAAGTATTAAATTGTGTTTGAATTTTGAATTTGTGTAAAGATTTTAAAAAATGTGAAGGAAATGGAAAAAAATAAAATAAAAATAAAAATTGCATGTTGCAACATTATTAGTAGCATCTCATTTTATGGTATAGAAAATAAAACATGGATTTTCTCTTCTTAATTTCACTACCATGTAACTGCAAATAAAATATTAAATTATAATATCCTTCATCAATTCTTATACAAAAAATAAAAAAAATATATATATATATATATTCTAGTTGTGTCTGTATAAACATCTTTCGTTTGATTTGATGATGCAACGGTTTTGATGGAGGATGGATCAGGTTGATCCACGCTTCTAACGGGTCTGCTGGCCTTGACGTCCATGGTGCGTGCCTGCAAAAAAATCCAAAGAGGGGAGATGATCCCCCGATGGACACTCCGACGATCGAGTTAGGATAGAGTAGATTGATTGTATAGAAAGAGGAGTGGGATGAAAAACTTAACCTTTAACATATCTCAAAGGCTTTCTTATATCTTTGCTCATCATTTTCTTATCCATTTCAGACTGTCTTGTTAGTTGAAAGTTTGTATTCTAGCTTGCATTGTTCATGGTGAGTTTGTATCCTTCGGCATGAGATGGCCGCATTTTATGCTACAAGAGTCTCATTAATGACTGATGTATAGATGTAACAATTTTGCAGGATCTTTGTTTGCCTGCATGACTGATTCCTTGCTCAACAGGTGTCTAAATGCTATTAGTTTTGGTCCATCATTGGTTTCTCAAGGTTACTGGGCTTTACTATTTAGCTCGTGGGCTAGACCTTCTTGTGGGCCCACCGGTATTATGATTAAATCTCACAGTTGTTCTCTTGTGCTATGGGTCAATAAATATTTGAAGCATTTATATATTTATTTTCTGTTTTTTTTTTCATTTTTTTTTCCAATTGAATTGTCTGTTAAAAATTTCATGGAGATATTCAAGTAGAACACAAACCGCATTAACTTAAAAAATAAAAATAAAAATTTGAAATATGACCTATTTTAATAATATGATATGGAGTAAGTAAAAATTTGAATTTTTTTTGTTAATTTTATAACACGACTCCGTTTGGGAAGATGGATTTGGAAGCTATTTTGGTTATTTTAGCCTATAAAAAATAAAATAGGCTATTTTAGCCACAAAAAACAAAACATCACATCTAACCCATAATCATTACACTCTTCTCTCACAAAAAAAAAAAGCTAAAAAAGTCAAAAAAATCAAAAAGCTCTTCCTAAACTAAGCTTTTTAACCCAGGCTAAAATAGCCAAAAAAAGTCAAAAAATCAAAAAACCAACCCACTTCCTAAACGAAGTCCATGCCACCACATCTGTTGCAAATTAAATAATGTGAGGATAAAAAATTCTTTAATCATTGATCAAGACCATATAAATCTATTTAATGGATTCCATGTAACACGAGGTGAAATGAAATCGACCTAAAATAACAAAACAAAACAAAAAAAGATTACCTAAAGAATAAATAGATAAATTAATTAATAAGAGAGAAGACCAAACATTGATCACATGATGCAAAGTTTCCAAAGATACACTATTTTAAGAGATTTTTTCTTTTGGACAGATTTTGAGTAGGTAGATTTAGCTAATTATGCTTCTTAACCTTAAAGCATATTCTAGGTAGATAAATGACTTAAATTATTCGAATTTCATTTTTTTTTTGGTGGCATTAATGTGACTCCAATTTAGGAATATAAATTGTGTCATATTGCCATCATATGTTTCAATCTACATTATTATGAAGATTGTGATTGTATTATAAATTAGTAATAAAATATTTCTCAAACTATATGTCCTATCATTTTTTTTTTTCTCAGGGAAGTTTTTTTTTTTTTTAAGGGTTTAGGCTTTCACTTCCCCTTAAACCAAATCTAACAAAATAAAGGGCCAAAGCCAAAGAAGCCTTCATTCATGTCTTTTTGGGTCTTTTATTTTATTTTTTCTTCTAAGGGTTGTCATTTGACTCAAAAGTCTGCAACTCAATTCAAACCCGCTCACCTGAAAAGATTTTACTCGACTCCAGACCGTGTTGTAGTAACCCAATCTAAATCAAATCTAACTTGACATGTTGTTGGCCCACGAGAGGCCACCAATTGGGCTTGCTACAAATTATGAAGAAAAAAAAAAAAGAAAAAGCAAAAGCAAAAATAATTTCTAAATCTCGGCATGTTAGGTTAAATTTTTAGTTTTAGCCAGTAAGATGTTGGTCATGTCAACTCAATTTGTGAGCCCGTTGGCAAAGGGTTTGAGCTTAACATTTTGACTCAGAGGACCGGCCATACCAAAACTCGTAAAAAACAAATTTATTGAGATTAGCCCTTAGGTTAGATTAAATACTATTTTTGCTAACCGTCTTGACTCTATTATTTTTTTCAATTTTTCTAGTCTTTTTCTTGTATCAATTTATTTATCTAATATCAATTTTTTAACTTTTCATGACTTGACTAAAAAGTCGTAAAAAATAAGAATAAATAAAAATAATGTTATATAAAAAACTTTAAATAAAAAAAAAACCCTTAAAAAATCAACATAAAAATAATTGTAAAACAATAATGGTCACGAGCAAAATTGAGTGATGAAGGCTGCTTGTGTTTTGAACAAGAAAATGGACAAATATGAGTAGTTACTCCCCAACGGACAAAAATGAAGTTGTTGACGTGGACGTAGAAGGTGAGAAGAGGGAGATGGGGTGTCGGACCTTCCATCCAAAATAATAATACAAAGTTAGATGTGAGACCCCTGTCTTCAATGACTAATTTGGAAAAATTATTTGTCTCCATACACCTTAATTAATTATTATTTAATATATATTTTTTATATTTTTAATCACCCAATACAATATTTTCTCTACTTATATTTTCTACCAATTACAATACTAATATTACATATCTATATTCTGAAATTACTGAATAATTACTTAACTAATTTCTATTATGGGTCCTCCTTCTAAATTTATTTTCTTTTAAATAAATTAATTTCAACAAATAAATTTGAGTATAGAAAAAAGATTTGGACCCCCTTTGGGCGTCACCCCGCAACCCCTTTTGCTTTTGATTGGTCAAATTTTATTTTATTTTATTTTATTTTATTATTTTTTTTTTCAATCCCCAACCCTCACGTGTGTGTTGGGGTGGTAGGGGTGAGAGTTTTAAGGAGGTCTTAATCAGTCCTCTATGAGCAGTGGCGGAGCCAGGAAATTAAAGCAGAGGGGGCACTTATTAATTACAATATTAAATTTTTTTATAAAAATATTTAACATAAATTTTTACCATTAACTTCAAGAAAGTTTAAAAAAAAAATAATCAGTGTGTTTGGTTTTAATTTTCTGAATTTAAGTTTTTGAAAACTAAGTTTTTTTATTTTTCGTATTTTTTTTGGTTTTAGTGAATATTTTTTAAATTTTAAACAATTTTTTTTACTTTTTTAAATGCACATTACTTAGATATGTATCTAAATAATAAAATATTTGTGAAAAAATATTTTTTTAAAAAATTAATAAATACACAAAAATACGAAACATGTACTGAATTTTTATATTATTTTTAATTTTTTTGGTATTTAGTGTATTTTAAAAAAAAAATCACAAATATTATACTTTTTAGGTATATTTATGTTAGGTGTGTCTAAAAATTTAAAAAAATTGCTTAAAATATTAAAAAAATTATTGAAAACATTAAAATACGAAAAATAAAAATATAGAATTTTTTAAAAACTGTTTTCTGAAAACTAGAACTAAATAAGCTAAATATTATTTGTAATTAGTGTATCGTGGACAATATTAAAAAAAGTCATGGATATAAAGTTTTAAAATAAATAATATAATGATAAAGTAATTTTTTTTATACAAAATATGCATAAAAATTCAATATAATAGTTATACTACGTCATCATTAACATGTGATATCACCAATCAATAGTAAAAAAATACATAGAGAATGAACATTACATGTTAAATGTAACTAATAGTTCAATAAATTTTATATTTTTATTAAGATTAATTATATTTGCATGTCAATAGTGATAGACATCACCATTACATTGAAATTTCTATAGATAATAATATCGTAATCACTTTATTTTCAATCAAAATAATCATTATTATTTTAAAAATGTCATTGACATTTAAAATAATATTTTTATAATTTTTTTATTTAAAATATTTTTTTTATGTTTGCTTGAAAAAAAAAAAAAAAAAAAAAAAAAAAAAAAAAAATTGCAAAACCCAGGGGGGGCACGTGACCCCCCTAGCCCCATAGTAGCTCCGCCCCTGTCTATGAGTATATTATACTAACATCGCATAAATTTAGAGAAAATAAGTTGAGTATTATAAATTTGATATAATTATATTTAATTCTTAACTCACTTTTTATTAATAATTCATCACTCATATGGATAAAAAAGTTATATTATATTTTTTATATTTATATTTATATTTTACTTAATTTTTTTTATTTTGTCAATTGGCACGAAAGCTTTTTTTTTTTATTTTAAAAAAACTATAAATTTTGAGCCTTCGTTTGGGAAGGGATTTTGTGGCTATTTTAGCCACAAAAGACAAAATAAGCTATTTTAGTTACAACAAACAAAACATTTTATCCAACTCATAATCATTACACTCTTCTCTAAAAAAAAAATCAAAAAATCAAAAAATTATTTTCAAACCAAACTTTTTAATTCAGATTAAAATAGTCAAAAAAATCAAAAAATTAAAAACCAACCCCCAACGGAGGCTGAATATATTTCCATCGGAAGTAACCGTGCAACATCACACCACTAGTAGTAGTGCTACACTACCACTAACTTCCCCAACAAATTTTTGCAAGGGTTCGTTTGGTAGATCCTTCGGGCTTAAAATAGTTAAAATAGTTATATTAGATAAAATAGGTTATTTTAATTAAATATGATAAAATGTTATATTTAATTTATAATTTTTTTTTTTATAATAGTTAAAAATACTAAAAAGTCTATTCAAAACGAAACTTTTTAACCCCAGTCTAAAATAATCAAAAAGTCAAAAAGACAATCCACATCCCAAACGAGCTCTAAAAATATTTGGACATACAATTTTTATTAATATAAATTACGGTAAATCTCCTTAAATTATGACTCATTTATACTTTGTGCCTGTTTGGCAGAGCTTAATTACAGCTTATTTCAGCTTTCAGCTTAATTTAAGCTATTTTGATGTGTTTGGTTTAGCTTATAGCTTATAGTTTATAACTTTTTGGAAGTCAGAAATCAGCTTATTCTTTGAGTGGGGCAGGAGATGCTTTAAGAATAAGCTGGAAATCAGCTTAAGCTGAAAGTTATAAGCTATAAGCTGTTGAGGCATAAGCTATAAGCACTTTCCCACAGCTCTACCAAACAAGGCTAAATTTCAAAACTCAATAGTTAACCATTTCAAAATATTATCTTGTTAGACTTAACACAGTTCGTTACAATTCTGTTAGGAATTTAAGTAAAAACAGGTCATATATAAAGTACATAACACATTTATTAATTATTTTAGAATAATAATATTCTTATTTAGTGATTTCATTTGCATTTTATGTCTTTTATCTTAATGGTTTCATTTGCACTTTATGTCTTTTATTTTAGTGGTAAAATACAAACGAGGTCACCAAATAATGGCATTATTGTCCATAAAAATCAACAAGTGTGACACAAAATCCTAACATCATTTGGCAATGACTTTTTTAGTTGATTTTTTTGACTTTTTTAACTTGAGACTTTTTTGTTTGTTTGATTTTTTTGTTTGGCTTTTTTAATTTTTTAGCTTTTGAATGGCAAACTTTTTGTTGGCTTTTTTGGCTTTTTGATCTTTTTTTTATTATTTATTTATTTATTTATCTTTTTGTGATTATTTAGGGATTGTTTGAGGTATCCTAAATAAGTGTACTTTTTGTCTTTTTAGACTAAAAAGTTGAGGAAAAAAATATGTATGTTTGGGTTAACTTTTTTACTTTTTATGAAAAAATGTGTACTAAAAAATTGTATAAATAAGTGTGTAGGAGAAGATAGTATAGTAGATGTACAGAAGGGCAGTGTAGTCGGTTGGGTGAATACATGGAAAAAATATTGCATTCTTTTCGAGCTTTGATTAGAAGGTGTTGTTCGGCTCGTGGGCCCCACCACGGGTCTCGTTTTTCTAATCAGAACCGTTCAATGTGCAGAATTTGTTGAGTACTATGTTCTTATTAAAAATCACATTGATTGGATATCGATAGCTATCTGATCGTGTTAATTTTTTTTGTCAACTGTTAACTATAACATCATTGATTTTTTATACAAAACCGATTTGATCATGTAGTTAGCGATATCCGATAGACGTGATTTTTTATAGGCATATAATACTAGACGAGTTCTACATATTGAACGATTCGGATTATCAAAACGGAACAAATGGTGGGCCCCCAGGGGCCCAACTTTATATAACTTATGAATGTAAACATGTAATTTTTTTTTTCCCTTCACTGCAATGGGTTTGACGTTAATATGGTTGATGGGCAAAAAGTTAATTTGTATATGTATATTTGTATATTAATTTTTTTTATTTTTTTTGTGAATAGTGATAATTTTTTAATTTTTTTGATAATTTTTGACTTTTTAATTTTTTCTAAATTTGCCAAACCAGCCCTTAGTCCAAATGGTTTGTCAAATCAGCGGTAAATATAACAAGATAACATTTTGAAATGACTAATTATTAATTTTTGACTTTTAAAAAAATAAAGTGCAAATAGTTTATAGTTCAAGGAAATTTACTATAATTTACAATTTTTTTATAAACATTCTCAGCATGCTTCTAACTTCTTTTGTTTTTTTTTAAAATGTTTATATTAGTTGAACCCATATCATACTATTTACTTGTCTAATTTTACATTTTAAAATTTATTATATCTCATATATTTAAATAAAAAATATATTTTTTTATTAATTTGTAATCATTTTTTATAATTTACCGCGAGGTCAACTCTGGTTGGGCTGTCCAGATCGGTTAAGAAATAAAATTTGGCCGAGAGGAAAAATGTTTATTTTTTACTGTTTCGAATCAATAAAATTTGATGTATAAATTCAATATAACACACCAAATGTAATATTTAATTCGTAGGATTTGATAGCCTTAACATAGTTCGGTGACTCTAGCCCGTTTGATGGATCTATCTACCATTCCTTTCTCAACGTCAATTAGGTTTTTGTTATAATAAATAAATAAAAAAAGTCATTTTTTAAAATAAATTATGATGATACTACTAGCCCTTGATGAACGGGTCAGGTTGATTCACACCTCCCACACTATTGTCCGGTTGTTGGGCTCACTGAAATACATACACAAAAGTCTAACGGAAAACGGGAGTCTCCCAGCGAACCCTCCAATGAGCAAATTAGAAGAGAGAGATTGACGAAATGTAGAGATAGGGTGATGGTAAAGAACTTAACTTTCTTTTTGTCTTAGAAACCTACTTATATCCTTTGTTCATCATTTCCTTATCCACACCGACCTGTCATATTGGCCGAAAGTCTATACTCTAACTTGCCTTGTTCACGGTGAAACTATTATGTTCCGACGTGAAAGGGTTATCGCATTAAATGCTGCAGGGGACCTCATTAATAGCTGATGTGTAGTGCAATAACTCTGTAGGATCTCTGTCTGCTTACGTGGCTAGTTCCTCTCTTGACAAGTGTTTAGATGTTATTGGTTCTTGGTGTAACGTTGGGTTCTAGTAATGTTGGGCCTTAGTGTTTGAATCGTGTATTGGGCTCTAAGTGGTGGGCCAATAGCCCCTATGGGCGCACCTATGTCAGTAGTCCCCCATTTCCAAGTACAGCTTCAGTCCAACGAAGGGAATAAGGAAGAAGACAGAGGTTGTGGGTGGTCAAGTGAGAGAAGACCGACTGGGAGGTGGGCCGACCGCGAAGGGTGACCGAGTGAGGAGGTCGACTAAAAGGAGGGCCAACCGTGAAGGGTAACTGGGAGAAAAGGCCGACTGGAAGAAGGGCCAACCTTGAAGGGTGGCCGAGTGAGGAGGCCGACTGGGAAAAGAGCTGACCGCAGAGGGTGACCTAGTGAGGAGGAAATGGCGACGCGCAAGGCTTGAGGAGCGGCGGGGCACGTGGTGATGTAAAGTGGAATAGATAGGGTAGGAGAAGAAGGTAGTGGATCGTGGTTGTGCACATGACATAATCCCGTAATGGGAGAGGTGATGCGTTGGCAAGAAGCGAAGGGATAGGATAATACAGGGCGTTGAAAAGGCGAGAGCAAAAGTTTTCGAAAATTTTCAAACTTGCAAAATTTAATCTCGACCCTTGGAATATAGGCAAACCGTGGGCATTTGGAGTTATTCGCTTTACTTACCTTATCGCAAAAAACCAACACATCCCAAAAGTGAACTCATTTGTTTCGTATGAGACGCCTCTGCAACACTTTGCGAACTTCCTTTTGCTAGCGTCCGAAGCGATACGTAGACACGTAGAAGGAATAGCTCGAGATGAAGTGCCAACCATGAGGCTAGACACATTAGGAGAAGATGACGCAGTGGAGTTGGAAGAACAGTACCGAGCAAAGCGGAAGGAGGAGAGAGGAGCTGAGCAAGCAGCGTGGGCTCGTCCGACGACGATGATCGTAGCTGCTAAGCCAATTAGCCAAGTGGAGTTGGACCACTAGCACACCAAGGCCGACAAGTCTACGTTTACGACGGAGGAGTTGGATGAGGTATAAAGGAAGTACTAAATTCCAGCAGAGATAGAGTTGAGGCTGCCCACATCTAAGGAGAGGGCGTCAGATGCACGGCCGACAAAATTCACGTTGTACGAGGAAGCATTGCAGGGGGGGCTAAGGTTGCCAATCCCCCAAGTAGTGGTAGATGTATTGAACCGACTGGAGGCGGCGCTGGGGCAGCTGATGCCCAACGCATGGAAAATTCTAATGGCCTGCGCGATCGTATGACCACGAGCGACCGATGGGGCAGCGATGATAGTGGAGGAATTATTTTCTTGCTACAAAACGTCTGGTCAACAAGAGACGTGGGTGACTTTGCAGGCGGTGGCAGGCAGGGGGTTAGTAGCCGGGTTACCATCGTCGGTGAAGGGGTGGAGGCCGAGGTGGTTCTATGTATCGGCAAATGGTGGGGGGGGGGACTGCTCACAACATGGAAAGTCCCTACGAAGTCGGTGGAGCCGAAGTTGGGGGCGAAGGCAGAAGATAGGGTGAAAAGGGTAAAGGAGTAGAGGGAGAAGGAGGGTATGAGATAAGACGACCTTGTCTGTCTTTCAGCTTTGTATGCCTTAGCTTTAGGACTGCAGCCAATGAAAGAGGACCTCGCACTAGAGGAGGTGGAAGCAAGACGGAGGAGGTGGAGGAATGAAAGACCTTTGCCAAGGCAGAAAAGTATAAGGAGTCTCAGTTGGGGCTTGCTCCTAAGTTGGTGATGAGGGAGAGAGTCCGACCTTGCCCCAAGCCGTTGGGAGGCAAAAACCTGACCAACTTTGCCCCACTGCCGGCCCCAGTAGACCCGCTAAAAGAGAGGGGCAAACAGGAGGTGGAGACAGTGTTAAAGAAAATGAAGAAGAAGAAGGCGGTCGCAGAGGGGAGTAAGGACGTCCCTGTTTTGAAGAAGATAAAGGAGAGGAGGGCGGAGAAGGCATCAGGAAGGGAAACTACTCTCGTGGCGGAAGAAGGCATGGGTCCAAGAGCCCAAGTGCTAAAAGAAGACATTAGCCCAAGTGGAGGCGACGGTGGGGCCCATGGTAGAAGTATATCCCAGTCCTGGTGAAGGAAAAACTGGGATTAGCAAACCAGAGGCGAGCACGGCGCTGAAGACCACCGTGTACCACGCGTACTCGTTGGCAAGTCGCTCGGCAGAACAAGAGAGGAGGTTAAGGTTGTAGCCGACCGCCTCGTTGGAGTGGTGGAGGACGCTGCTGTGTAGTTTACGGAGGCTGACCTCCTGAGAGGGTTTTGCTTGGCCCAGATGGAGGTAGCGACCTTGGTGGCTGCCCTGATGAACAAAACAGTGCGCGCGAAGATGGAGTTAGAGCCGCTAAGGGCCTAGTTGGAAGAGGTGAAGGTGCAGCTACAAAAACTAAGGGTTGAGACAGCAAGTTGGAAGAAGGCCGCTCGAAGTGCCTGCGCAAAGGGGCTGGAGTGTGCGCAAAGAGCAAAGAAGATGGAAGTATTGGCGGTGGTGCAGAGCTATTCAGTAGAGCATGCTGGTGCCAAGCTCCTCGCGATCAAATCAGAGCGGGAAGCAGAACGCCGCAAGGCGATATCGCTAGAGTTCGAACTAAAAGGCGAGAAGAGGAAGCTAGAGCTGGTCCAGCAAGCCTGCACCACCGCCAACGAGAGGTGGGAAGAGGCCCTTACCAATAACGAGGAACTGCACGACCAGTCGATCAAAGACAAAGAAGAGGCAGATCGTCGGATCGCTGAGTTGGAGAAGGCCTTGGCAGAGGAGAGGGCCAAATTGGCATCTGAGAGGACGGCGTACCCCGACTTATGCATGGCGGCTGTAGAGCAATTCAAGGGGTCCGCCGAATTCCAGATGGCCATTGATGCCACGGTCGCCAAGAGCTTGGCGAAGGAGGGAGATGGGCGGGCTGGGCCGTCGGGAGTGGCCGCTAGAGGTAGGAGTGAAGAAGAAGTGATCCGAAGCTTCCAGTGGTCAAACTTCTACAAGCACGAGATGAACCAGTACTGGGACAGTGGGTGGATGAGCTTCAAGTACAAGGCACAAAAGTTGTTCCCAAGCGTGGACTTCAGTCTCGTGAAGTTGGGGGAAGACGACGTTGCTCAGACCCCCTTGGATGAGGGGATTGAAGAAGAAGATCTTGCCTCCAGTGAGGAAAAGTGATCTTTGTAATTAAGCGTAAAAATTTTGTTTTTGTTTGTTTGTTTGTTTATATATATATATATATGTAATTTCTACAACGAATTGTATAAAAGCGTAAATTTGTTAATAAAATAACGAGTTTTCTTATGTATTGTTGTTGTTGTTATGTCTTTGATTTGTAAATTTGGAATAATGAAAATGGCTGAGTAGAATTCAATAAAAAATGGGTGTAAAATGAAACTTGTGCATGAATTGTGAAACTTGTAAGTAAATTGTGATGTAAAAATGGTAAAAATGGGTAATCAGGCTAACTTGTATGTTTACACTTGAGAATGCGAAATTTCGTAAGTAAACCATGATGTAAAAATGTTAAAAATTGGCAAACAGGCTAATTTGTATGATTAGTGAAAATGGATGGTCATGAACTTGGATTTTAACTAACTATGGCAACAGTTAAGACTAGCTTTGATTCATATCGGCTGAATTCTTCATGCTAGTTTTGACTAAGACTTGGAGGGCTCTATCGGGCTGAGGCTTTAATTAACTCAGTCTGGCTGAGCTCTTCGTGTTTAGCCTGGCTGAGGCTTAAGTTAACTGTCTGGCTGAGCTCTTCGTACTCAGTCTGGCTGAGGCTTAAGTTAACTGTCTGGCTGAGCTCTTCGTGCTTAATCTGGCTGAGGCTTAAGTTAACTCAGTCTAGCTGGCTCTTCGTGCTCAGTTTGGCTAAGGCTTTTGTTAACTCAGTCTGGCTGAGCTCTTCGTGCTCAGTCTGGCTGAGGCTTTAGCTAACTCAATCTGGCTGAGCTCTTCGTGCTCAGTCTGGCTGAGGCTTTTAGTTAACAAGTCATTATTGAAGCACAACGCAGATAATGGAGATATAAAGTCATTGTCATTTAAGGCACAGCCTATTGATCACAAGTTTACACCATGTATGGAAATGGCAAAAATGAACAAGTGTGCAGATCGTCAAAAAGAACATACAACAATCGATCAATACAAAAATAGGAGATGCCATTTTATTGGAAATAACGCTTCAAGTGCTCGGCATTCCATGGATGGGGGAGGTCTCTGCCTTCCATGTCTTGGAGTCGGTAAGTGCCTGGGCGAGGTCTGGGCGAGGTCTAGCCTTAACGACGTAAGGTCCTTCCCATTTGGCTGCTAGCTTGCCCTCGACGGGGTTTTTGGTGGCAAGAGTTGCGCAAGACTAGGTCCCCCACTGCGAACTCTCTCGGTTGGACTTTGCGGTTGTAGTGTGTTCTCATTTTCTGCTGATATGAGGCCTGTCTGATAGTAGTGGTCTCTCGGAGCTCTTCAATCAGGTCCAAGTCAGTTCGACGCAATTCTTCGGTTAGTTCTGGATCCAGGTGCAAAACCCTCGGGGTCGGTATGCCAATTTCCACTGGGATGACCACCTCAGCGCCACATGTTAACCGAAAGGGGGTCTCCCCAGTAGGGGTTCGGGCAGTAATTCGATAAGCGTAGAGTACGTTTGGTAGTTCCTTAACCTAGAGTCCCTTAGCGACTTTCAACTTAGTTTTGATGATCTTCAGAAGAGAGCGATTGGTGACTTCGACTTGCCTATTGGCTTGGGGATGACCTCGGAAAGATAAACATGGCTTAATATGGAGCTCTGCACAGAATTTCCTGAACTTGGCATTGTTGAATTGTTTGCCGTTGTCTAAGACGATGGCTTGAGGGATTCCAAATCGACATACGATCAACTGCCAGATGAATCTGGTTGTGTTTCGTTAGTGATTGTGGCGAGGGGTTCCGCTTCCACCCATTTAGTGAAGTAGTAGTCAATAGCAACTATAGCGAACTTGGTTTGGCCCCTACCGGTGGGCAATGGACCAACTAAGTCGATGCCCTACTTGGCGAATGGATAGAGACTGCAAAGTGTAATCAGTTTTGTAGGTGGAGCGTGGGGGATGTTGGCACAGCGCTGGCATTTATCACACTTAAGCACAAATTCGGTGGCATCTTGGTTGAGAGTAAGCCAGAAGTAGCCGGTGCGAAGGATTTTATGGGCCAATGGCCTGACACCCGAATGATTACCACATACGCCCTCGTGGACTTCCCTCATCACATAGGTCGCTTGAGCAGAACTGAGACACCTGAGGTATGGGCGTGAAAATCCACGTTTGTATATTAGGCCGTTGATGAGGATGTAATTGTACGACCGGGCTCTGATTTTGGCGACCTGCTGTTTATCGTCTGGCAACTCCCCACTTGTTAAAAACAAAAGGATGTCTGCAGCCCATGGGATAGGTTTGTTTTGGAGGAAGTGAACCTCCTGCTAGTTTGGCGAAGTAGCCGGGTGGGCCAGGTATTCAAGGCGGACGCCATGGCTGAGGTCTGGCTGGTCGGCCAAGGCTCATTGGGCCATTTTATTTTCCTTGGAGTTTTCTGACCGAGGGATGTGTTTGATATGGAAAGTGTTGAAAAGGCAAACAAAAGGGAGTGCAATATCCCTGTAGGCTCGCATCGTGTCTTCCTTCGCGTCAAATACCCCCATAATCTGCCCGACTATCAATTGGGAATCACTGAACACTTGGATATGGCTTACACCAATGTCTTTGGCTAGGTGAAGACCTACTATCAAGGCCTCATATTCGGCTTCATTATTGCTTGTATCGAATAGGAAACGGATGGCACACTTGAAATAACTGCCCTCGGGAGCGGTAAGGATGAGACCAGCCCCACTGCCCTCTTTGCGAGATGATCCATCGACATTGAGGGTCCAGGAATGGGGGTCTTCTGCCTTAGTATAGAATTGCCTTGGCGGAGGGGGTGCAGTTAGAGTGAGATTGGTGAATTCCAAGATAAAATCGGCGACGGCCTGTCTTTTGATCGCCGTTCAAGGTCAGTAAGAGATTTCATATTGACTAAGCTCCATGGACCATTGCATAAGTCTGTCGGACAGCTTTTGCTGTTGCATGACCTTTTTCAAAGGTTGATCAGTGAGGACCACTATAGAGTGATCTTGGAAATAAGGTCGAAGTCGCCTTGAGGCTATGACCAAGGCAAGGGCCATTTTCTCCAGCAGAGGATAGTTTTGTTCTACCCCCCTGAGAGCTCAACTAATGTAGTAGACCGAACGTTGTATTGAGCTGTCTTCTCTAATGAGGGCCACACTGACTGTGGTGTTTGATACAGCTAAGTAGAGGAAAAGGGTTTCGCCTAAGAGCGCCTGAGAGAGTAGACGGGGTTGGCCATGCACTGCTTCAATTGTTGAAAGGCTTCTTTGGATTCAGGGGTCCACTCAAAAGCCCGTCGGAGGACTTTAAAAAAGGGAAGGCACTTGTCTGTTGAACGGGAAATAAAATGGTTGAGGGCAGCAACTCTACCGGTAAGCCGTTGAACCTTTTTGAATGTTTTGGGAGACCGCCTTTCTATTAGGGCCTTGATCTTTTTGGGGTTGGCCTCGATGCCCCGCTGACTGACCATAAAGCCCAAGAATTTCCCAGATCCTACGCCGAAGGCGCACTTCTCCGGATTCAGCTTCATTTGATACTTGCGTAGGGTTTCGAAGGTCTCTCGCAGATCTGTCAGATGATCAGATGAGAGTTTGCTCTTGACAAGCATGTCATCGACGTAGACTTCCATGTTCTGGCCTATCTGGTGGTGAAAGACGGCATTGACCAACCGTTGATAAGTTACTCTGGCATTTTTCAATCCGAACGGCATAACTCGATAGTAGTAAGTTCCTCTGTCTGTTATGAAAAAGGTGTGTTCCTAGTCAGCCGGGTGCATTAGAATTTGATTATAGCCGGAGAAGGTGTCCATGAAACTGAGCATCTGATGTCCGGCAGTGGCGTCGACAAGCAGATTTATACGGGGGAGATGATAACTATCTTTGGGGCAAGCTTGATTAAGTTTAGAGTAGTCGACACAGAGTCGCCATTTACCGTTGTTTTTACAAACCAGGACCGCGTTGGACAGCTATCTGGAGTAGTCTATGTTCTTGACGAACCGTGCCTCCAGTAGTTTGTCTACCTCAGAGACAACAAGGGCATTGTGTTCCGGGTGAAAGATACGTTGCTTCTAGCAGAAAGGTCGGAAGTGGGGCTCGATACTGAGACAATGCGTGATGAATGAGGGATCGATACCTGGCATGTCGGAATGGGTCCAGGAAAATACATCATTGTGCTCTGTTAAGATGGTTATAAGGTCGGCCTTGGCCTGGAAGGATAGTTGGCTGGTGATCTTGGCTGTTTTTGTTGAGTTGGTAGGGTCAATGTGGACATCAACAAGTTTTTCCATTGGTTCCCCTCTGACCAACTCGTCTTCGTCTCTGACATCGAGTCCTTCGATGATCATACCCTCCTTCAGCTTAACCTCTTTGAGTGAAACGACGTAGCATTCTCTGGCTACTGTTTGCTCTCGCCTCATAGTGCTGACCCCGAGTTTGGTGGAGAATTTCATGGCCAGATGGTATGTGGATGTGACAGCTTGAAAAGGGTTAAGGACTGTGCAGCCGAGGATTATGTTATAAGCAGAAGGACAGTTGACGACAAGAAAAGTGAGTAACTTGGTGGTCTTCCGTGGATACTCGCCGATGGTGATAGGAAGATTGATGGAGCCTATGGAGGTCACCCGATCCCCCGTGAAGCCGACCAGCGAGATTTGAAGAGGAGATAATTTTTCTTCTCTGACCTGGAGTTGGCGATAGACATTCCGGAAGATGATGTCTGAAGAGCTGTCGTTGTTGACAAGCACCCCGTTGAACTTTGTAATTGGACAGGAAGGCAGAGATGACGAAGGGGTCGTCGTGAGGGTAATGGATGCCTGTGCAGTCAACCTCCGTAAAGGTGATGGATTCCATCCACTGTTTGGGGTGTTTGAGAGGGCGATCCAATGTCGCAACTTCTTTGCGGCGCTCTGTCTAATTTTTTTGAGTTCGGCACGCTAGGTCGCACGGGATGGTCCTCCGCATGCAAGCCCGCTAGTGATGACTTAGATATCTCCGACCGGGGAAGCAAGGTTGCCTAGGGGTCAGGGTTGTAGTGGGGGTCTGTCGTTATCTCGATTAGGTTGTGGGGGTTGTCGATGAGGGGTTTGTGGACAGCGACCTCCAGCGAGTTCGATCCTTGGCCGCTGTTGGGGGCGGGCTGCCGTGAACCGACTGGGGCGACCCTAGCATATTAGATTCTCTACCTGGTCTTTGAGGTTGACACATTCCTCAGTGTTGTGACCGTGGTCCTGATGGAAACGGCAGTACTTGGATTGATCTCACTAGCTGGAAGGAGACCGTGAGGGTTGTGGCCATTTCAAGTTGTAATCTCTCTGGATCTAGTTCGAGACTTGTTCTATGGGGGTATTGAGAGGAGTGTAGTGTTCGAACCGATTGAGCGGTCGAGTAGGTGCCGATCAGTCGGTTCGAGTAGTTTGGTCGGTATATTGAGGTGTTTGTTGTGTATATTAGGTGATTCTGTTTTCAGATTCCTTTCTCTTCTCTCTGGGGGTTGAGTTTTTGGTCATAAAATCTTGGCGGACTGCTAAAGAATCTTCCGTGTTCATATATTTTTGGGCTTTGAAAAGGAAAGTTGCCATGGAGGTTGGAGGGTTTTTGGAGAGGGAGAAAAGAAAGTCGGATGATCGTAAACCAGCCATGAAACCCGTGAGAATGACCTTGTCGTTGTTTTCTGCCACCTGCAAGGCTTCGGTGTTCAAACGGGTGACGAAGCTGCGTAGCGACTTGTAACAACCCTCGTCACTGTTTACCGAATAAGCACTGATTACCGATAAACTGAACTAATTATGACTGATAAGTGAACTGAATAAATTACTAAACTGACTGACTGAAACTGGAACTGAATTGATCAAGTATACCTATTGTATTGCATTTCTGTCTGTTGATTTATTTGATTATCTGTTCATGTTTTGTGTTTAAACTGCTAATTGAAGGCCTTATCGGCGGCCAAGCCAGAAATTGATTAGCGTTTCGTGATCCTCATAATTTATGTAATTTTATTAAAAATGCGATTTGGTACGACTAAATTAGATTAAAATAAGCTTAATTGCTAGTATTGGACTTATTTACCAAAATAACCCTTAGTGGGCCACTACTCTGGACACATGGAGACTTGTATACACTCAAAACACAACTTTCATCAGCCCATTTCCTTGATTAGCCGACTAGAGAGAGAGGATAGAGAGGTTGAGTGAGTTCATCTTGAATTGCTTGAAGAAATTGAAGGATATTTGCATAATTGAGCTCCCTCACTTCTAATTCTACACCTAAGGTAGATCATTCATCTTCCTAGTTGTGTTTTTGAGTTGTTCTTGCATGGTTTTGAGCTAAATTGAGGTCAAGAGCCAATTTATGGCTCAAAGTGTTGAATTGAAGCTTAATCTTTGCATGCATGGCATACTCTTGTATTTTTGAGGTTGTTCTTCATGGATTTTTGCATGCATGTCCATGTTAATGCTTAGGACCATGTTTTCATCTTGTTTTTCAAAGAATTGAGCTCATTTGAGCTAACATTGAAGCTTAAAATTGTTTAAAGTGCATGCATGTCATGTTTGAACATTGTTCATGAGAATTGGTTTGAAATTGAGTTTGAATTAAACACTCTTGGGCTTTGATTTGTCAAATTGATCTTTGAAACATGTAATATTAGGTGTTTACAAGTGTTTTCCAAGTTTTTGGTCCAAGAGGATCGATTTAGGTGTTTGAAAACTTGATTTTGAGCTTGGGACTCAAATCTGGAATTTCCAGATTTTGAGCCTACGCTCGAGCGAGGAAGTCTACGCTCGAGCGTACACTCTGTGTTCGTGCTTTCCGCTCGAGCGAGAAAAGTAACGCTCGAGCGTGAAATGCGTGCATCCAGTACTTTTCATGAGTTCACAGTCCGCTCGAGCGAGGAAACCTGCGCTCGAGCGAGGACCTGTGTCTTACGCTCGAGCGAGGGTCGAGCGAGCATCGAGTGTAAAATCTGAGCATCTAGCATTTTTACTGTAGCACACAGTTCGCTCAAGCGACGGAATCCACGCTCGAGCGGAGCCCTTTGTCTGCATGTCCGCTCGAGCGAGACCCTTGTTTTCAGCAAATTTTGTAAAGTGTTCAAAAGTGTATCCTTGCATCCTCTTTCCATCCTAGGCATTCCTAGGGCATGTTTAAGGCATCTTAAAGAGGATATAGATGTAGAACCACACCGAGGCAAATTAGGGATTAAGTTATTATCTTTCCCAACTGTGTAACTTAGTGTGTGTTCAATCTGTTAATTGTATAGGGTTGGCTTTCCGGGGAGACGCTCTAGTTCACTGTAGCCCAGAACTCTGTGAGTAACAATTGTGTAAAGATATGTTCAAAATGATTATCTTCTGAATACTGAACTAAACTGTTTACTGAACTGATATTATTTATCGAATGAATGTATGTCCTATATTCTGAACTGTACTGTGGCATCCTTAGCACCTACTGTTTACTGTTACTGTTACAGAGATCTCTGTCGGTTTCCTCGTGGAACCACTACTGTTTACCGATTGATGGCCATCATTACTGTTCGGTCTTTTAAGACCTACTGTTACTGCTATGCTAATGGATGTACCACATATGACTGTTTACTGTACTGAACTACTGATATACTGACTGAATCAAACTGTTTTCATTACCGTAAGGACATTCATTCTAAACCCCTTTACACTTTATGTTATTCACTGGGCTTTAGCTCACTACTTATATATATATGTAGGTGTTCAGGCACCGGATCAAAGCTAGGGGCGTCAGGGTTACTCCAGTTTTGTCAAGCCAGTCTATGTGCCTCACTGCGAGGTTCCGAGCCTATCATGCTAAGGCTTAGGGGTGTTTTAGCATTCCCCCTCCTGCACTGTCTTACCGCTTGTAATAACTGAATGGATTGTATAGACTGAATGTTTACTGTACTGTTAAGTAGGGATTAAGTCCCTGTTTTGAATGATTGTATATATGTATATACTGTTTTGTCACTGGTTGCATATATGTATGAAGAAAAATCTTTTGCATACAAACTGTCACAGCTCATTGGACATTGTTTATTTACTGTATTGGCTTCCGCTAGGCCCTGTACTCTGTTTTACTGTATTACTGTTAAGCAGGCCTTCAGTAATCTTGGATTACTGGCCGGTTACGGTACTAAACCCATAGGGCCGGGTTTGGGTCGTGACACGACTCCCTCTCTATCTGACGGATGTTGAGGAGCTGAGTCGCCGGGCATCGCTGGCGCTGGGCACCAAGGAAATGGCTAAGAAATGAATCACTTAGGTGTTGGAAAGTAAAGACTGAGTCCGTCGACAGCTGACTAAACCACAGTCGGGCCGACCCCTTAAGCGTTACGGGGAAAGCCCGATATATGATCTCATCAGGGAATACATGGAGGATCATTAGGGTCCTGTAAGTTTCCAAGTGGTCGACTGGGTCCGTTGTGCTGTCGAAAGAGTCGATCGAGGGCATTTTGAACTTAGGAGGTAGGGATTTGTTTCTAATGGAGGCGACAAACGATAAATTGGCTGTTGTTGAGGGTTTATTCTGCATGTTCTGCATGACTCCTTGAAGCTGAAGTTTCATGGCTCGGAGTTCCATATCCCAGATAGGAACGTTGTCACCACTAGAATGCAATGAAGGTTGGACACTACTGGCCTCTCCCTCGGGAGCAGGTGCTTGGGCTGGTAGATATAGACCTCGAGGTAGCGGGTTCATGTCTTGGGATGGGGGTCGCAAGCCCTCCAAGTTGGAGAGGTGTGCTTGTTGGAAAGGATAGCTCGGGGTTCGTTCTCGGTTAGGTGGGATATCTTGTGGTGGTGGAGGAGGCACAAGGAGGTCTCGCTGAAGCAAAGCATTGATCAAGGCTTGGTTTTGTTCAGCTAAGCGATTGATGCTGTTGGCGAGTTCTGTGAAATACTGAGATGGGTTGTTTGGGTTAGGAGGGTCGCCTTGGGGGTCAGCAACGTTGTGTTGAGAAGTCATGGATCTCGTTGTGACCATCCACCTTGGCAGGTGGCAAGAAGGAATTATCAGGAACGGGTCTCTGGCAACAATGAGTACAATTGTCACGTAGAGTGAAAGGTTCCCACAAACGGCGCCAACTGATGATACTACAAGCCCCGGATGGACGGTTCGGGTTGATCCACGCCTCCCACACTGTTATTCGGTCGCTGGGCTCATTGAAATACCTGCACAAAAGTCCAACGGGGAACGGGAGTCCCCCAGCGAACCCTCCAATGAGCAACTTAGAAGAAAGAGATTGACGAAATGTAGAGATAGGATGATGGTAAGGAACTTAACCTTCTTTTTGTCTTAGAAACCTGTTTATATCCTTTGTTTATCATTTCCTTGTCCACTCCGACCTGTCATGTTGGCCGAAAGTCTATGCTTTAGCTTGCTTTGTTCATGGTGAGGCTGTTCTGTTTCGACGTGAAAGGGTTATCGCATTAAATGCTGCAGGGGACCTCATTAATAGCTGATGTGTGATGCAATAACTCTGCAGGATCTTTGTTTGCTTACGTGGCTGGTTCCTCTTTTGACAAGTGTTTAGATGTTATTGGTTCTTGGTGTAACGTTGGGTTCCAGTATTGTTGGGCCTTAGTGTTTGAATCGTGTATTGGGCTCTAAGTGGTGGGCCAATAGCCCCTATGGGCCCATCTATATCAAATTACATTAACCTTCTTTGAGGTTTGAACAATGAGGTAAGCCTCACAAGTTTTATATAATTACATTGGACTTCCGTGAAATTTTAATTCATTAATAATACTAATCTCCCTTTTATAAAAAAAATTGTTAGTCTTATGACTAAAAAATAATATTATCATATTTTTTATGTTAAAATGCATATTTTATTTTGTTTATTTTTGTGCTGTCATATCATATATAAACATTTTGTTATATTTATTTTTGTACTTTCATACCATCTCTCCTTTTTTTTTATTTACCCCCCCTCCCCTCCAAAAAAAAAAAAAAAAAAAAAATTGCTTATTTTGGTCAAAAAAAAGTACCCAACGTGTTTGGCACGTGTTAAACTAAATTTGAACATTTTTAACTTTAGCAAAAAAAATTAAAAAATTTAAAAGATTTATTAAAGAAAAAAAATTAAACCCCACTTGAACTTTCTCAATGTTTTATTTGGTATTTGAAAAACACATCCAGTTCTTTTAGAAAGGTCTTGCTATTTAAGGACAAAGAAAAAAGACAAAAATTAAACAACATAAAATACTTTTCATTTATTTTAAATAAATTTTACTTATTTCAAAACTTTTTTTAACATTTTCACTTAAATTATTTGTAAAGAATTTTTGTACACCAATCCAAATATGAAACAATGTCTCAGAGTATTACATTTTCATCGAATGAAATGGGTGTGGCAATTTTTTTGGGAGAATTTTTTTAGCAATTAAGAAAATTAGGATAAATTACTTTGTTGGCCCTTCTAATTTGAACAAATTTTATTTTGGATCTTGTAGTTTTAATTTTAAAATTTTGAATGCTACACTTTAAGTTTTGTAGCAATGTGGTCCATTTGATCTTTCCAATTAAAAATTTGAACAAAAAAAAACATCACGAGCAAAATTAGAATGGTCAAAATTGAACTTAAAAGAATCTACAACTACTACTAGTGTAATGATTAACTAGTGGTCCTTATAATTTTTTTGAATTTTACGTTGGTCTCTCTAATTTTGTTTGTGATTTTTTTTTTCCATCTAAAATGTCAATGACTCATGATTGAAGAAAAATATTGCAACAAAATTGAAAGTATGGAGTTTGAATTATTCACATTAAAATTAGGAAAAATTACCCATAAACCCTATATGGAGAAAAGTTAAACCATTTAGTCCTTAAAGTTTTTTTATATACCATTTAGTCCTATTTTATTGGCAGAGTTTTTCAGGTGTTATTTGATCCCATTTGTTTTTACATGAATACCCTTTGCATGATTGTTTCCCTAAACATTTGATTCTGTTTTGAATTGGGATAGGTAATGTTAACGTATGTGGGGGGATATTTGATTGATTATTTGATTTCATTGTTTTTGGAGAGAGAAAACATGGATATTGCGTATGGTGGGCGTCATTTTTTTGGTGAGCACCATTGTTCGTCACACTGTAACTGTACATTTTGAGGTGTTATCTTGCTGTGTTTGTACCAGTGTGGTTATGCCATCACAACAGGGGTGTGTTTATGTTTGTTATTTTTTTTTCCCCCATTTATGTGTTTATTGTTGGTTGGTGTTGATTTTTGGTATTGTTCTTTTCTTTTACAGTTGTTGCTATGATGTTTGGTTTGTCGTGGTAATTGCAATGTATGTGTTGTGTCAGTGGGTTAGGTTCGATTAATTGCACCAATGCCATGTATAAAATAAGTTTTTTGTTTTGTATTTCTGGGGTATGTTGCCATAGTAATGGGTTCAACAAATGTTCATAGGTATGGGAGAAGGGATATTATTGGTGTGTTCTTACGGTTTAGTCAATGTTGTTAATCAGTTGCATCACGATTTGACATTCGTACAGATTGTTGATAATATTTGTGGGAAGTTTGATGGATAGGTACCAGGGGCGATGTGTTTGTTATTTGATGTTCCCAGGTATAAGAAGTTTAAGGTGGATAGTGACGACGATATTCAAAACATGTTGTGCCTTGCTAAGTCGTTTGGGATAAATCACATTGAAGTCTTTATTCAGAAACGTAGTGTTGGGGTGGGGGGTAATTGTGGTGCGACAAATTCCACGGAGGATGGGGGAAATTCCCGGGATGCTAGTCGGAATGATTATGTGGACGACCAAATGGATTTGTTACCAACATACTGTCCGAACAGATCAAAGACGTTTTTGTCGGCGCAACGGGCGTATGGGATTACCCATGTGGGACAATGTTTCGATGATAGAGCAACTAAATTCTGTGAAGTTCTATATAAGTATACCGTGAAACGCGGATTTCAATTCAAATACGTTAAAAATGATTCCTTTCGAATTACAGTAGTGTGTAAGTTTGCGGTGTCAACAGATTGTACATGGTCTGTTCATGTGAGGATGTTACCATCAAGCGGGGTGTTATGCATTAAGAGGTTCGATAGTGTGCACACTTGTGGGGCTGCTGTACATACTTATAGAAACCCTCCTACGAGGTCTGATTTGGTGTCTACTATTGTTGCGGATTGGGTGCGTAATCAGCCATTGACGCGCCCTACTAATGTGGTGTTTGATTTGAAGAACGAGTATGGTTTGGAGATTAGTTACTGGGTGCCATGGTTAGGTGTTGAGAAAGCAAGAGGCGAAGTGTACAAGGATCACACTATGTCGTTCGACTAACTCAGGTGGTATAGCGATTCCGTTATGCAAAAAAACCCAAACAATTACATGAACCTTGAATTTGACCAGAAAATCGAGAAGTTTGTTCGGTATTTATATCATTCCGCGTTATATAGATGGGTTCAATCATTGTCGGCCTTTGCTATTCTTGGATGGAACGTTTTTGAAAGGTAGGTTCAAAGGTAATTTGCTTGTTGCTACTGCTAAAGACACCAATCAAGGTAATAGTATGTCCTCTTATTTCATATTTTGTTGATGTACTAATAAACAGCTAGTTCCATTTTGATATGTTCCAAATGAAGCTTCGTAAAATAAATTTCCCCACATTGAAATAGGATGTCCCCAAATTGATAGTGATTGGTAATGTAAAACATAGTGTTACGCTTATTCACTTTTTTTTTAAAATGTGTTGTACATGTTCTGTGTGGATGGTTGTAAAACGTTACATATGGCAACCTGTTTATGTTGCATTTTTTGGTTATAAGATTGTTTCCTCTAGCCTTTATTATTGTTAGTTCCGAGAATTCAGCCAATTGGGAATGGTTTCTTCGTAATTTGAAAGAAGTTGTTGGGGGCGGGCAAACATCAACTTTCGTATCTGACCGCCATGTCGGATTATTACAGTCTATGCCAATAATTTTCCTGTCAACGCATCATGCATATTGTTTGTTGCATCTCCAAATGAATTTGTGGAATCGAATGAAGTGTGTGAATGCAACGCACAAAATTGGTTTGATGTGCAAGTTAAGGGAATGCACCTACACGCCCACTGTTACTTGCTTTAATGAGAAATTTGAGGTATTGAAAAAGTCCAACCCGATTGTGATTGAAGATTTTATGAAAGACTTGCATCCAAAACACTAGTCTATTGCGTATTTCAGCTAGTTCACGATCCGCCTAATGGGTTATGGTGTATTTTAATCCCCATCATTTTTTTTGTAGTATGTTTTATTGTTGTTATCATTGATGATCTTTGTACACGTTGACATTGGTTATTTTTTAAGGCCTAACGGTATGGGGAGATGTGCTTAAACGCTAGCAAATCGTTCAATAATTGGGTAGGTGAGGCCCGTCATCTTCTTATTACTAGACTGGTTAATATGATAAGGGGCCAATAATGGAGCAGATGTCGGACCGCAGAGTTAAATGCACTAAATGGGCCGGTGTAATATGCCCGAAAATGAAGAAAAAATTGGTCCGCATGTATAACAATAGTAGGGCATGGTGTGTTAGCTAGGCAAATGATGACGTGTATACGAAGTTCACTCCTATCCATCAGTGTTGGTTGATGTCAGGCAAGCAGAAATGTTCTTGTTTTCAGTGGTAGATAAATGGGTTCTCGTGTTCCCATGCCGTCGTCGCATTCCGTAATAATGGGAGAAAAATTTATGATTTGATAGACCAGTGCATTCTACATCAATACATTTCAAGCTATGTACAGCGGAACAATATATCCCATTCCCAACAGTTGAGAAACTGACTTTTAACCCAATTGAATATTTGATAGCATCGCCAGCAGTGAAGCGTCCGCTGGGTAGGCCCAAACGGAAGAGAATTCCGTCTAAGGGCGAGGTAGTGCAACATATTCATTGTGGGCGTTGCGGAAAAATTGGGTAATCACAATAGGAAGACATGCAAAGAGCCGTTATAGACTGGTCTGCCATATGATTTAAACTTGTTTTCGACAAACTAGTGTTGTGTTGGACTAGCGTATTTTGTTGTTCGAACTATTTTTCAAACTGTTTTTAATCGATCATTCATTTTCTGTTTTGGAGTTAATAAATTTGGTACGACATACTTATATCTACCCCAGCTATCATTTTGGTTCCCACTGTTGAACAATCACACACTGCAGCTTTAACACCTCATCTGCGTGTTCATTATATTATGACATCACTTTCATGTTGTTGTACTACAACACAAATGGTTGTGGTTTTCTTGCAATTTGTGTACATCATACCAAACATGAACTCAAAACCCACTGTTTCAAATAATTCCAATGGCAAGGGAATATTATGTTTCAATGAAATGGTCTCTCTATAATTATAATTATAATGGCCATGGCAATTTAATCTGGTGTCGTGCCAATTTTTTTTTTTTTGGTTAGGAGGGGAGGGGGGAGATGGTTTCTCTGAGATTTGTATTGGTGTTTATTATCATGATCTTGTAAGGGTCCATACATGGTGGGTTTTGTTTTTTATACTTCGGCAACTGGTAACAATGTTTAGTGGTTATGTGACTGGTGTACTAACATTTTTTTTTCCCCCATTTACTTACCGTATGTAAAGGGTTTGGACATATTTGGGAATTATCTTAAGGGAATTTGGGATGTAAATTGGTTTCGTGGTAGCATGTGTTTGGATTGGGTGGGTGCATTGTGTATCTTCGTTACGTCCTAACTTTCGTGGTGTTTTATAAGTCCAATTTGTATTTGTGACAGCTCATTTCAAATGTAAAATATTGAAATGTTACTCATGGCGAGGTTAACAGTCATTGGACAAAATTAATCCCAAGGTGTATGCTTGTTAGACGTGTTAACTTCATACGGTTGGTATTTGGTTGAATGTCGTACGGTATAGGTGGACTACACATGACTGTGCGTTTCAGTTTGGAGGTTGAACTGTATACACCATACATTACCATAACAGGAAACATGAACACAAGTCAAATTTTTATACAGAACATCACAAAAAAATACAATTTCAAACAAATATGCCATAATTATAGGGGGTAACTTGTTTCCTGTTGGTTCAACAGTTTAATGTACATTCATCGCCAACACCTAAAACATTGAATATCAAACCAAGCCATGTTGTTTTTTCCTAACATACAATACAATCAAACACAAATTCTTAACAAACACATCACCGACATGCGCGTTGTCTTTGCATGTCAACTTTCATAGAGATCATACAATGCTTAATCCCATGATGGCAAAACATGTTTCTCAAACCCATACCGTTGGGATGTCAACTTCCATGTAGATCATACCATATTTACATACACAGGTCCGTATGGCATTACGAAACCAATGTTCCGTACATGCACATTAAAATATAACATACTATTTACATTACTCGGACATTACCATCACCATTCAACCATATGGTAACGAACTCCTACCAACGCAAATAAGTCAATAACCTATTTAGAAGGACAATGACATATTAGTAGGCATGTAAAGAATAACCTTTTCGGACGTAATGTTCGAAGCTAATAATATAGAATAGAAAAAACTATTTGAATTACTTGGCAACTAATATCAACATTAATGTTAAAAAAATAACGGATTCTAACCAGCGCAAAAATCGTTGTTGCATCATTCAGCATGATAATAAAGTACCATAGGCCAACTATCCAAACATATATTCCCTCATAACGTTCTATTTTTGCACATTAAAAAACATTTATGTACGCCAATAAAACTTCAAAAATAAACCATCAGTACTTAGGTTGTTATAGCTTCTAATATGAGTATGGTGAACAACTCTTACAATGTCCTCGCACGGAGTCCTCTTATCGGGTCACTTGAGAACATGTCTACCATTGCAACGCGTAGCCTAGTGGGTCCATGGTTGTATCAACTTCTGCCCCATCAATGTACTGCTTGATAATGAAGCACACGAAAATTTCACAATCCGACCTGCATTCACAAACGTCGGTACCAACGTCACTTACTCAATACATCATCAAAACAATGAACTCAATCTAATATAAACATTACTTACGACTCTAGAACTTATTGCGGGCAATCTACAACAGATACAAAAGTGCCATTATAAACATTTGCCCCAACGCCCTCAGTTGTAACTCTTGGTTTCACAAATTTGTTGTGGTGGTCGGCCACCCATTGTTTCTGTTGATCGTTCACATGTTAGTTTAGTTGTGTACGGGGTAAAATAAAAACTTTCAAAATTACAATTCGTATACAAACTAAGATTGATAAACTACCATTGCACCACCACTACAATTCGTCAAACATTCATATACAAACTACTATTGGTTTTGCTGTACTTACAACTTTTAAAGCCTTATTGTAATACTCATCACGCACCCCACATCTTGGCCTCATAGAACTGTAATGTTTCCAATTCTCACTTTCTGAATCGTATACCATGACTGTCCAATGGTTGGCATTGTAGATCGGGAAAAGTGTGTATCTGCAACCTCATGCTGCCTTCGTGTGTACGTTCAAGTACTTTGTTCGTGAAATAGCATTATTGTTCCGCATCATATCTTGCACAATTGTTCAAAACCAACCCAGTCCTATCAAATTTCATTCAACAAATATTAATTTAAAATTTCGTGTAAACAAATAACATATGCGTTACATATCGAACACACACTACTATAAATGTATATTGTGCCCACATATTTTGGTCTTCCCGACACCATCTTATGCATTTTTGTCAACATAACAGCGTACGCATCGATTACCTACACAACATGTTACCCATTAATATTTTAGTGTACTAGTAATAACAATTTGTAAATTTCTGTACACTATGTGCTACTAATATTTTGTTACCATTATGTGGAAGTGCATGCATTTACATATTTGTAACGGTGTGTTATTAAATACATTTGTCATATATGTATGTAATACCATGTATGTGACATCCATCATATACCACATATCTGTATTTACCATATATGTCTGTCAATTAACTTGCAACGCACTCTGTCTGTGGAGTTTTTTTGTCACAAATTACATTTTGTGACAGCCACGTCAATCACGGTACGATTGAAACAATGTTTACATGTGTATAAGGGGTTTAAAAAAAAAACAACTCTTCAACGTTAAATGATACAAGACCAGCTTACATTCCCATGAATAGAGTTCTGCTGCTCCAAGTCTTTGATGTCTGTGAAGTGCACTTATATTTCATTGTGTCCACTGTCCCATACTATTAACCTGCAAATCATAAATCAAATTTAACAACCACCATAATATAGCATTTAGAACTTCTAAATGTAAAACAGTACAACATTCCATACGAACAACCTACTCGTCACCCTCTAAACTGTACATTCTCTAAAGTAGTTGCCTATCGTCATCCTTTAACATGTTTCACACAGTGTGCCTTCTATTCATACCAAAACCATGCCAAGTTTTACGCTCCACCTCGACGTCCTCGACAATGTAAATCACCCTGGGCTCAAACGATTTACATAGCCTCACATTGTTACTTAGTTTTGGTAGCCCAAATATGTCGGGATATTCGAAGTCAGACAACCTAAATTCCTGTCTTGGCTTGTTTTTCACCCGTTTAACCAGTGACGTCATTTTCGGCCTAGAACTTGTTGTAGCAGTTGTGTCTTCACAACCAGCTTGTACGCCAACAACAACTGGCCCAACATTTACATTTCCACCTGACACTGATTGTGTATTTTGGGGACTACAACTACCCTCCACACCTGCCACAGTCGAATATACATACTCATCAGCAAAGTCAACCGTCAAATCTTCAACCCTAGCTTCGTCTTTAACAATTTCTAATGTGGAGATGCCAAAGTCTTTGGTTTGGCCTGCAGGACATGCAGACTGCTACACACTTTCGCCACTCGTCACGTTGCCAGGACCACTTAATTTCCCCAAACGACTGTTACTCGGTGTTCGCTAATTAGATCCATCATTCGCAACGTATTGCGTTACCTCGTGCACCTCATGATCATCAAGACTATCCTCCAAATTGGTTATTTTCGACCCCAATCGATCAGCCAGCGTACTAAGTCGTGAAATTTCAGCATTTTTCTCGACAATAACACTATTAAAGTCTACAAACAAATTAGCAGCATGTCTTCCAAGCAGTTTCTCCATCGTTTTGACACAATGTTCCAATTCACGTACTCGTGCATCTTTATTCTTAATTTCACTCTCCAACTCAGTAATTTTGACTTTAGCAGTTCTCAACTCATCGTTCACCCCTACTGGTTCTATACCAACGGCTTCACCATCTGGAGTGTTGGACAAGTCTAAAAGATCCAGGAACAATACCGGCCACACTTCTCTGCTTGCCTACATCTTCCCACCCACCTTTTCCTTACTGGTTGATGTACCAATGTTGTTATTCTCACAATCATTTACCCCTTCCATTTTGATGGGACCACCATTCGGTGTATTAGGCTGCCAACAATTGAAGCTTGGCTGCACACTGCCTACATCATTCACTCAACAATAGCCCCACGTCCATCGCACACATTAACTGGATCCATGTCCATCGTAATTCGACCAACTTGTCTTGGTTCATTCGTAATAGCAGCTAGTTTCAGAATATGACACTCAATAATTGTCCTGACAAGTTTACCACAGTGCACTTGGAAAAAACCCAAAATAACACACACATAAACATCAATGTATGCAGAAAAAAAAAAAAAAAAAACACAACAATTTCATCAATATTATTCCATACCTCAATGCAACCTTCTGCCGACAAATTTATCCCTTTCAATTTCCCTACAACTGCGCCAATGTTCCATCAACCAAACCTTGGCGTCACATTAGGCCGTTCTGGGGTGATGATGGTCGAATGTTCACAAATGAGAAACTGAAATCAAGATATCAAACAAACCATTAAATAAGCCCATAACACATATGACTGCTTTATTTTTTGAATGATGCATGTGTTCGGTATGTTGGTTATTATACATACAAACAACGTTACGACACAACCAGTCACCCTTTCTGGCCTATTGTGTATCTCATTTAGCGAACCAATCAGTGTGTTCCGAATCGTTGCAATCCAGTTGTACAATCTTGATGTATCCAGTTTTTTGATCACACGAACAAAGGCCCACCCTATATGCTCGCCGATGGTTGCGAAAAATAACTTCACATAAATATAAAGACACAGCAATTTCTCCACGTCTTCTTCGTCATGTTCTGTACAACCACAAATTGCTTCTGCCAGCAAATCTTTTATAACTTTCGAAGATATTCGGCTAATATTTGCGCAACGTCTTTGCATGAAATCGGAAGGCCCTTTCCCACTTTGTGCCAACTCCAACTTGTCCTTCCCACATTGTACCCCAAATATCAACCTGATGTTGTTGTTCCGCAATGGTAGCTTAGCTCTACCAATGTGGAACCTCTTATCTTTGGGATTGTAAGTTTGTATAATTCAACAGACCGTGGCATCACACTTCTTGAACGATTTTGAATCAAGCTCGTGGACACGAATAGTATCAATCATCACTCGAAACAAGGTTTTTTACAATTGTTTAATATGGCCATCATGTAATTCCAATTCAAGCACTTTGTTAATCACTCCTGATATGTTGGATCGGTACATTAACCTCGCCGGATCAACATCAACTTTCATAACAGTACCACTAGCGCTTTTTGTTTCTTGAATGGTAGTCTGGATTGTTTTTTCGTGGCCAACCTAGTTGACGTTTGCAGTGACCTCGTGCCAATGTTCCGTTTTCCATTCTGATTGCCACTGGTAACTGAAACATAGGTTACACGCAAATTGCCAAGGAAAAACTAAAACCAATAACAACACATGCAAAACATCATGCATAACATTAGTATAGCTTACTGGGGAAAACAAACCTCACCAATTAATACCACCACACATTCCATCATCAAACGAAACACCAAATTAACTCATATTTCCATGTACCATGTCATAACAAATACGTAAAATAGGAACATGACATTAACACGTCAAACCAACATAGTTTACACCTTCCATTCCATACCACACCACATTGACCCATTACATGCAACACCATACAAAACAAGACATTTTCATTTGCCAACGCACTATTTTAACTATTTTGAAATACATAAGATACAAACCCAACGCACTATAAATATGCATTCCTGTTACACCAAACAACATTACACTAACACTAACAAATTACGTTACTTCATCCAAAAACCATACACATGTGTGATTACTTTATTTGGATTTAAACGTTGTCTAAGTCATGATTTGCATTCTACTGGTCATCAGACTGACATTAATTGATTTCCCCAATTGGCATACCTTTGGCCAATCAAACTTACGGCTCACACAACACCTAACGCCACCACGCATTGGACGACGTACCACATTACCATATCATGACGACTTAACACACCAAAAAAAAAACCCCCGAACAAACTGACCTCCATCTCAAATATGCGAGTACACCAGTCACACATTACCTCAACACCATTACTATATCATTCAATGTAAAAAAAACACAAACACCATATAAAAACCCCTACAAATACAAGACAATATGCACCACCAACAAAATAGCAAAACCATTTTCCCTGACCTACAAAAAAAAAAAAATGCCAGGACACCCTCGATCACAAAATATCATTACCATCACACTTACATTTACCAAACTAACATTAACACACCATCAGACAGAAAATAGCAAATTTCCAACCCACAACGTGCCAATAACGTTGACAAACTAACATATGCAACAGGCATGCATTTCACAAAATCCTCCATATCAGCAACGCTATAACAAATTCATAATAATACGAGGTTCATAGGATATCACACACATCACACTTCTGACAAAGATCAACCAGACCGACACAAACAAAATTAGGGGTTCATGTATACAAACGATTAATGTACCTGGAACCATTATTGCCAAACACACTCACTTTCGCCGGAGTATGAAGGTTTTCCGATCGCCGCACGAAAACACAATAGCGTCACAGTCACCCAAGTCACCGGTGTCAATGTATCAACAAGAAAGGGATTGCGTATTTGCTAGGTTTTAGGGTAAACTGCAAATTCGTATTCTAGGGTCCCAATCCATAAGGATTCCACGTTGCCAATAAAGAATCTTGATATGCCCTGTCCAATATTACGCCATTAACATCGGTGTGCTGTTAAAATTTCCATACACGTCTCTTCGATTCCGATCTGTTTGGAGGGAAAAGAAACATCAACACAACAAGGGTTTTGGGCATATTAGTCAATTCCACATTAGGGTATTCCACATTTACCCTTACTAGAAGGTTCCAAACAGAGTGAAACACGGGTTATTTTGTCATTAACACTAGATTGGGACTTATTGGATCATAAAATAAAAGATAGGACCAACTAGATTAGAAGATAAGGATTTTGGATTTATTAGTGCATATCCCTTAAAATTATGGTCACTAAAGTGACACTCTATTTAAATTTCAATAATCATAATTTATTTTAAAAAAATTAAAGAGAAATTACAATACAAAAGAACTCAAGGCGTGACCTCAATAACAAATTAAATCTCGTCTTTTCAATTATTTCAATTTAAACTCAAATTGTTTTCAAATAGTATCAATTCTAATAATCCGTTTGCATTTGTTGGTTATAACCAATATAGAATGGACAATTTAAACAATTTAACAATTTTCTTTCCCCGCATTACTATTAACAACCATTTCACACCCTTATAGTTGTTAATAGGGCTGCAAACGAACCGAGCTATTCATGAACAAGTTCGGCTCGGCTCGTTAAGGGCTTGGCTTGGCTCGGCTCGTTTATCTTTATTTAAATTATATAATAAATATATTATTTATATATTAAATAATATATAAATAATAATATAAATACATTTTTTATATATTAAATAATATAAATAATATTTTTAAAAAATTATCGAGTCGAGTCGAGTCGAGCTCGAGCCTAGTTCCTTATCAAGCCAAGCTCGAGCTCAATAAACAAGCTCGATAAGTAAACGAGCCGAGTTCGAGCTCGAGCTCAGCAAAGCTCGGCTCGACTCGACTCGGTTCGTTTCGTTTGCAGCCCTAGTTGTTAATCACCACTCGACATTTTTTTTAATTCACCACCACCGCTCTATCCATTTCCTTTGTCCACCATCACTTCTCTCATTTTCCAACTCATTGTCATCAGTCTCATTCATTTCTTAGTCTAGTTACACCATCAAGAGCCACCGTCAAAAGTGATTAAATTATATAGGATAAATTACAATTACACTGTCTCAGATTGACTTAAAATACGAATTGTTTCGTGTGATTTTAAAAATTATATTTCGCCTCCTGAAATTTCTAATTTCATAATAAATATTACATTTTAGTAATAAAGTATCAAGTCAATTAACAGTTTTTAATGATATTTAAAATTTATTTTAATTAATAATTTAAGTAATTTTATTATCATATAGGAGAATAATTACGAATTTTATTTTTTTAATTAATTCTTTTGAATAAATTTTTTGACAATGGAGTATTTATAATTTTTCAAACTACAAGTATAATTTATATTTTAAACAAATCTCAAGATGTATATTTATATAAATAATCTCTCTCAACTAACATATAATTAAAATTAATACCATTGTACATTAAAAAAATAAAATTTATATAAATAATCTCTCTTAACTGACCGATAATTAAAATTAATATTATTTTAAATTAAAAAAATAAAAATTTAATTTGTTTATCACTGCATGGTGTATACTAGATGACGCTAGCATTGGTGGGTTGAAGGTCACTATGATGAATGAGTAATTATTCTAAAATATAAGTACAACCTATTTTATAATATTGTGATTGATAGAAAAAGTGAATAGATAAAGTATTGTATTAGTAATTGAAAACAAGAAAATTATATTAAATAATAATTGATTAAGTGCCGTTTTGGGAAGCAACCCAAAACGCCACGTTTTGGGTCCATGTTCCAAAAAAGCCAGCTGTCCAAAACGCTAGGAACTGCATTTGGCAACTTCTGAAAACGCCAGCTTGAAATTACCGTTTGGGCCATTGAGAAAAAAACTGAAAAAGTAAAAAATAAATGTTAAGTAGGGATATTTTGGTAATTTTGGAGTGATGTGACATTTTTTTAAAATATTAAATCAAAAATTAAAAAGTCAGCTTTTTACCAACTTCCCAAATCACTTTCAAAAAAGCCAAAAAACTTCATAAAAAGTCAAAAGTCAACTTTTTACCAACTTTCCAAAATAACCCTAAGTAGTTATTTGGGATATGTTGTATAAGTACATTTTTTTTCTGTTAAAAAAGTAGAAAAAAAAATATATATGTTTAGAATAACTTTTTGATATTTTACAAAAAAAATATGTAATAAAATTAAAATGACCATTTAATCTTTTTGACTTTTTAATTTTTTAAATAGTTAAATTCAAAAAACAAAATAATAATTTTACCCTAATAATTTCTCCCATAAACTACCCTTAAATAATAAATTTTTTTAATAATTTTTAAAATTTTTAACTTTTTAATTTATCCTAAACAAAACTTAAAAAATACAGATACCTAATATTCGAAAACATTCTATAATTTTCCACGATGAAAGGGGCGCTCAACCTTCCTCAATCTATCTCCATAAAAGCTTCATTTCATATTATATCACATCATAATCAAGTCTCTTTCTCGCTCCAACGGGTCTCTTCCTTCTTTGTCTCTTTCTTGCACTTTCTTTTCCCATTTATGCTTCAAATCCCACATTTCTCTCTTACCCAAACACCCCCAAAACCCCTCTTTCTCTTCGCAATTCAGAGTCGTCTGCTCCAATGGCTGAACCACAAAGTTCAGAAGCTGAAAGCATCACCAACTCATCAACTTCATCATCTTCATCTGAGTCAACTCAGTCAGAACCCAAGACTCAGAAAAACCCAGAACCAAAACCAGAACAAGAAGAGAAGAAGAGACCCAAGAGAACAAGAGAGAGTAACAGTAGTAACAAAAACCCAGTTTACAGAGGAGTTCGAATGAGAAGTTGGGGCAAATGGGTCTCTGAGATTCGACAGCCTCGCAAGAAATCACGCATTTGGCTCGGCACTTACTCTACCCCCGAAATGGCCGCTCGAGCACACGATGTAGCCGCTCGAAGCATCAAAGGCAACTCAGCGATTCTCAATTTCCCTCAACTCGCTGACTCGCTCCCCCGCCCCGCCTCGCTCTCGCCTCGCGATGTTCAGTCTGCGGCGGCGAAAGCTGCTTCTATGGAGCATATTAGTCCGTCATGTTCTTCATTGTCGTCGTTGTCGTCGAATGTGTCGACGACAATGACGACGACTGAAGAACTGGATGAGATAATTGAGTTGCCGAGTTTGGAAGGGAGCTTTGACTCGGCCGGGTCGAGGGCCGAGTTACAACTTGTTGACTCAGTGGATGGGTGGTTGTCTTCGCCTTGGAGAGTGAATGACTTTGACTTTTTTGGGTTTTATTCTGATCAGACGGCGGTGGATGAGAGCATGATTCCAAGCAGCTTTGAGAGTTTGACATGGGATGCTTAATGCTTAATTGTTTTCTCTATTTTTAAAATTTTGTATGGTTTGCAATTATTGAATTATGTTTTAAAATTTAAGTACGTAATTTAATTATTTAGAATGTATTAAATTTATTTTAATGCATTCTCGATTATTGAATTATATCTTAAATTTTATATACATAATTTAATAATTATATATGCATTAAAATAAGATAATAGAAAAATTTAGGATTAGAATATATGATTATATAGTTTTTATCAATCGTAGTGCATTTGTAATACATGTATATATACATAATAACAGTATAAGATTTTAGCTTGAACTATGAATAGCACTTTTTTGTATTTTGATGAACTAGTATTTCATTCAATAGACTTAATATAGCATGAGTGTGTTTGTTTTTAATTTTTTGAATTCAGTTTTTTGATAATCGAATTTTTTGTTTTTCACATTTTTTGTTTTAGTGAATATTTTTAAAATTTTAAGTAATTTTTTTTTTTTAGATGTTAGATGCACCTTACTTATATGTATCTAAATAGTAAAATATTTGTGAAAAAATATTTTAAAAAATTGATCAATACACAAAAATACGAAAAATATACTGAATTTTTAATTTTTTTTTTGTATTTTTGACATTTAGTGAATTTTTTAAACATTTTTAAACACAAACATTTCACTTTTTAAGTGTATTTATGTTAGGTGTGTCTAAAAATAATTAAAATATTATTTAAAATATTAAAAAAATTCACCGAAAATATAAAAAAATATGAAAAATGAAAAAATAGAATTTTCTGAAAAATGAATTTTGAAAACTGAAACCAAATAGAGTGTATTATTTCGAGACTACTAGTAATTATTCAATTCTCTTCTTCTTTTTTTAAAATTTTATTTTGGCTAATACTTTAAATTTATTTAATTATGTCATGCTTAATGATAAACAAATAAGATTTATATACAAAAAAAAAAAATTATACATAATGATAACTCGTTTATATTCAATGTTTTGAAATTAAAAATAAAATCTTAACATTGATTCATAATTGTAAAAATATTTGTGAAAAAAATATTTTATGTTTAATTGTAAAAAAATAAGTGTAACTCTTATATTATTTTAGATGAGTTTTACATATAAAAATTATTTTTACTAATCATTTTTCTTTGATCAATTATGTTATAATGATTACATTTGCCTAACATATATTATTTGTCATATCATATGCTACTCTAGTTTTAAATGGCCCCAGTAAGTATACGGTAGGATTGGTCACTCAAAATTAGTGGATATATGCATAAATTGATCCAAACACTTGATTATAAAAATAAAATAAATAAATAAATAAATTGTATTAGCTGAATTAGTCTTACACTCATGTGTTAACACAACACATGATAAACAAAATGTGAACATGGCAAGTTTTGGAGTTTTTAATTTGCATTTTTTTCATTTACAGTTAATTTTTTTAATATTTTAATTATTTAAAAAAATTTAGATCTACTTAATTTAGATATATTTAAAAAGTACAAAATTTATGAAATTAATTTTAGCAAATACAAGAAATCAGTATATTTTTGTAAATTTTTTTTTTTTATATATTTATTGAATTCTTTTTAAATTTTCTTCATTCTAAGTACATTTGAATTAGGTGCATCTAAAAAAATAATAATTTGATTAAAATACGAAAAAAAATTCTTTAAAACAACAAAATATGAAACTAAAAAATTTAAAACTAACCAGAGTAATTGTTGTTATTGTTGTTGTGTAACCATTGTGAGTTTAAAAAGCTGGCATTTCGTGTTGATGAAAATGTTCATTTCACAAAGTTAAATTAAAAAAACAGAGTCATCCTTCAATGCTTTATCCTTTCTACACTACACTTCAACAGCATTTCCAAGTTTAGTATAGGACTAACCAAAACATTATAAAATTTAAGAGATATTTGATTGAGGTGTATAAATAATATGATCTTCATCTTCCATGAGTTTTGTCACTTGATTAAAATATAAACTATCCTATTAATTATTACATAATTATTTATAACAACCAATGTTTATTTTTAGTTTTTCTAATGAAACGAGGTAAGATTTTTCAAAAAGCATAGAAAAAATAAGGAGAACGAAAGGGAAACTTTTTTAATTTTGAACAATCCATTACTAATATTGTGTTTAGATTTTAGATTTGAAAAATAATTTGTAGAACAAAAAAAAAAAAAAAAGGGAAATGTAAAACGAAGCTTTTTTTTTATATTTATATTCATAAATTCCTTTGCAAATCAATATCTAAACACAATCTACTAGTTGTTAGAGTAGAGAAATAGTTTCTCAAGAGGTGAGTAAATACATAAATGCTATGAAAATGTAGACAATTAATTAAGAAAAATGTTGGTATATGGCATTATTTGGTTGTTAACAAAAAGGGTAATGCTATAGTGTGCAACTTACACCTTACACCTTTTTGTGTTCACTTACATCTTACACTTACACCTTTTTTACCTTGCACTTACACCTTTTGTGTAAGTGGCACATGGTATGCAACTTATACATTTCATTTATACCTTCCACTTACACTTACACCTTACACTTACACCTTTTGTGTGAGTGGCACATGGTGTGCAACCCACTTACACCTTTTGTGGGTTGCACACCTAAGAAAACTCCTAACAGGAATCCAATGAATAATTATTTTTTTTAATTTGTGAAAAATTGTTTATTATTTGGTCATTCATTTGATAGAAAATTTTGTATTCCTAACATTACCGGGTTTGGTTTTTCTCAAGTTGTCATCTCAATTTAAGAGAGCGTTTGGACTTGGCAGGCTAATTTTGGAACCGATTCAAATGATTTAAATCGTTTATTTTTTTTAATTTGTTGAGTACAATATTCATACAATAATTGGACATTAGTAATTATATGTTTGAATCACATTTATTTTAAAAAAATAGACAACAAATATAATTTCAAGAATAATCATCCATTTTTTGTAATACACATTACAGATGCCCGATCATCTTTAGTTTTTTGCATGAATATTCAACTCTACGAATCTTAAAATATGAACGGTTTAGATTATGTTGAGATGTGAATATAAAAGAAGCCTAACACATATAATTTCAAGAGTAATGATACAAAACTCTAATTTTGAAGCTCTAAGAATGTGGCAAGAAAAAAAAAATCAAAATACAGACACACACATCACATCACAAGTAGAACTTATCTGTTTAGAGCTCTACAATTAAAGTTCCAAATCATTTTTGTAATTTCAATTAACTTATTTATTTATTTATTTATTTTGGGTGTGTTTGTTCTTGATTGAACATTTCGTTGTACTTGCCCTAATGTGTTACTGTGATGTAGCCGTTGATGATGTTGGAACAAACTTAAAAAGTTAAGCCTGCAAAATAAAACAAAAAATACAAAAAAACAAAAAGAAGAGGAAAACAATGCCGTTGAGAGCATGACATGTTTTCAAGTTTCAAACACCACTTATTCTCTAAAGTGCGCCACTGAAAATACATATGGTACGCTTTCCCTTTTCTTTTTGAGTGTCTGAAAGTCAAGAAATTATGAAAATGACATTAATATGTTATGATTTAATTACTAAAAAAAATGTTATGATTAATTAATTAGTATCAAGTCGCATAGCCTTTTCAATAGTTGCTTTTGCTATGACCCCATGCACCTAATATCTTTGAACAATGGTGCAAAGCAAAGTTATGTGGGTTTTGGTGTAGTTTATAAAGTCATTTATATATATTTATGTCAAAGTGCTCCGTATGGTTTTTGCTTATGTATGTGGTAGAAATAGTTTAAATATTTTTTTTTACAAAAAAAAGTAATTATTAAGAAAATGAGAAGGGATGCTTTTAGTTTTTATTATTGATTATCAACTTTTAACTTTTGGTACCGATGTAAAACAAGTAATTGAAGAATTCTTAAAACAATTAGATCGGCAAAAGATAAATAAGTCAAATTGAGGGCAAAAATATTACTTTTGTGACAAGCACATAATCTTTTCAAATTTGATAGTTTGATCGGAAATAACATTTTAAATCAAAGACATTGCCATAGCCAAATTCTTTCATTTAAGCCATTAAATCAATGATTTTTCCATTTTAGGAAAGTTTTGTTTCAGAAATAATTTTATTTTGAAATTTTGTTTTTAGTACCCTCTGTTTTGGTCTGTTTCTAATGTTTTCTAGTGTTCAAATTTTGAATTAATTTAAATTTATTATTTTTAATCATTTTTGTTTCTAGCAACGAATTAATCTAATTAATTGTTTCCTTATTGAATTAAAATTTCGTATATTACAAATAGAGACGCATGTCTTAGGGAAAAATAACTTTTGATCAATATTATTCTATTTCTCTTTGAGAATTTGTTTCTTCATTGTTTTTTCATCTTCATCTGCTAAAACAATATCTAACGTTGTATGATAATTTTAGTTGCGCCAAGTATTTTTAAGTAATGTTGTAATGAAAAATTTTAAAAGTAATAATGCTGACCTACTTTTATTAGATAGTAGAGAAACATTAAATGACTCGTCTAATATGTTTTGTAATTTTTTACTTATTGAAAGAATCACACAAGTAATATCACATGAATACATAATAATTTTTTTTGTTACTCATCTTTGTTTTTGTCCCATTTTCTTTACCAAGGTCTTCAAAGATTAATTGACTTCTACTCCCGAAGGTTCATAGCACATTTATTTGATAGAAAGTTCTTTCAAGACCCATTCAATTCTTTGAGAGGTGAATTGTAAAATAATTTAACAAACCGTGGAAAATCATGAGTCTAGTAGATGGATGAGTTTTAAATGAAAAGATAAACACGGTAGCATAATTACTTAGGTAGTGTTTGGATTAAATTTTGAATAAGAATTTATAAACGAAAAAAACAAAAAAAAAAAGTGAATGAAATTTGAAGAAAAATTTTCACTTTTTATTTCTCTGCAAAATTTGTCTATCAAATTCTTGATCCAAGCATAACCCTGTTGTCATGCGTAATTCATTTAAATAAAGTTGAATTCAACCCCGTAGCTAGTAATTCCACAAGTGCGTCCCAATTATACATCAACTTACAGTTCACTAGAAGAAATATAAACAAGTGTTGTTCATGATACTTTAATTAAAATTAAGGATAAATTACAAATACACCCCTTAAGATTTGTTTAAAATACGAATCACCTCCTGTGATTTTGAAAATTACATTCCATCCCCTGAGGTTTCTTATTTCATAACAAATCGTCTCTTTTATTAATAAATCATCAAGTTAATTAATAGTTTTTAATGATGTTAAAAATATGTTTCAATTAATAATTTAGGTAATTTTATTATTGTATAGAAGAGCAATTATGAATTTCATTTTTTTACTTAATTATGTTAAATAAAAAATTCTAATAAGGAGGTATTTGTAATTTTTCAAATCACAGAAGACAATCTGTATTTTAAGCAAATTTTAGGGGTATATTTGTAATTTATCCTTAAATTAATAAACAAACAATATATCCTTGTTGAGTCTATATTATTGTTGTTTGAATGATTCAATGAGAAATCCTTCCTCTTGCCCATTTATATGCCAAAAAAAAAAAAAAAAAAAAAAAAAAAAAAAAGATGTGAAAGAAGAAAAAGTGGTTGAAAGACTTTGATGAACAAATTTGAGGGAACTGATATATGGAGAGAAAATTTATATAGAATTTCAAACCAGAATGGTACGCGTTGCAATTAATTTAGACTAGTGGGTTGAAAAATTGATAATGATATCGTGGTCTAGCAAATGAAACTTCATTATCTTTTTATTAATGTACTAATTAAATCTTAGACTAACAAAGTTAATGATAGGTGTGTTTCATGCATAAGATTTTCACTGACTAATTAATCAATGCCAATATTCATAATCATCAACAAATGATGTTTCATTCCAACCCATTTGGATTTAATTGGCACACATATTCATCCTTCTAGTTGCAAAAAAAATTCTTCTTTGGCATTCACAAGTATTTAGAAAAATTATTTAAAATTTAAAATGTATGAACTAGAAAAATGTTTGAAGTTTGGTTATTAATAGATAGAAAATCTACTTTAATGGAGTTGTTAAAACGCTTGTTAAACTGGTAAGATATTAAAAGGTTGTTAATTGAAAAGAGAGAGATGTTTGAGGTTTCACATGTAATCCATTTTCTCTATAAATATACATACTTCACTTGACCTCACTTTTACCTAACACACTTTCACATCTCTATGTTAGGAGTTGATAGATGTAACAAAGATTGGTGAGACATAAAATATAAATAGAAATAATAATAAGAAACGATAAATCAAACGCACACACAAAAAATATAAAGATTTATATGACTCACTCCAAATTAGGGTTACATACATAGTTACTGTGATTTTCATTATATACTTTCAGATGCTAATGATATGCCTCCACCAAGGACATAACTTAAAAGGACTTGGAGTTATAAGCTTCTTTTGTTTATTTGATGTAACTATTTTTGTATAAGCCTTAGGTTTTAATTGTATTGAGTTATCATTTTGATGTACCCAAGTATTGATTTGAAAAGATATAGTCATTAGAGCATATAATTACTTGATTTTACTTTTCTTTTAATTCATGTATCCATGTCATATATGCTATAGATTCAGGATTTAGGATTTATAAATGTATATCGCATGTCATTTTTTATATCATCAAGTTTATAAATGAAATATAAAATATAATGTTATTGTTCAATTGTAAGGAATGTTATGTGATGGGTTATTGTTATTATTTTAAGACGTTACATTGAATCCTCACATGAGTACTAAATATAACACACAATACAATTCCCGAAACCTTATTCAAGTACCCGTACTCATACGCTATTTATCCCTTTGACATTTTCCAAACATCTTCAAGACGACAAAATCACATGAGAAATTATGATGCACACGACGCATTTTCAAATAGATTTTTCCTAAGGTTTGCTCAATCCACAACAACATTAATAATATCAACAACCAAAAGATTTCTCCAATGTCACAATTTTCACAATTTTAACATTTATCAATCTCAATACATATATCCAAAGAGCTTCAAAAATCTCATATCTCAACACTATTTCCATAATCTTTCACCTAATTTCAAAATGTAAGAGTCAATTTGGCCAAACTCATTATAGGATAATTGTATCCCACTCAGCTATGAATAATAGAAATTAGATAACATGACACAAGTGCAGAAATTCTAAAATATCCTTACTTCACAATTTAGTTTGGTCACATTAATCCTACCATAAGTATTATCAATTCTAGCGGCAAGTATATTCTTTCTTTTTCTTTTTTTCCCCTCAAAAATGTCAAAAACTACCTCATTTTGTCTATCCAAATCAACTGATGAGATTGATTAGGGCATATGCCCTAAAGCACAACTTGGGGACCATACAAAAAATCTAAAAATTGATGTGGTTGGGAAGACTTGATAGTGCCAAGTGAAGCCTAGAAGGATGAACACCTTGTGCAATGAGAGGGTATTGGTAATTGCCCTACACAGGGGTCGCCATGATGGGGCTTTTAATTGCAGTTGAACTGGCAGATGGTCCCTCCTTTTGCTTTTGGTGTGGAAGAGAGAGGTAAGACTGCAGTGGTTAGGTCTCTTAAGACCCTTAGTTTTGGCTAATAACATAAGGTTGGTGGCTTAGGTGTGGTGAACCTGACCTATTATAGTCCAAAAATGGAATATAAGCAAAAATTCAGAATAATATCATGAAAACCCTAGCTTTGAGTGAGTGAGTGAATGAGTGAGTGAGTGAGTGAGAGTGACCTGACCTGGTTTTCAAATTGAATTCACATGCCATTGGTTAGGTCTCATGGGTCCTCCACTGCTCTCATTTTCTTAGGCTCTCAGAAACCCCATCAGAATCCTTGGTCGATTATTGCATAAAGGGCTAGTTTGGTACAATTTTTTTCATGTTAAAAATTGATAATTAAAAAGTAAAAGTAATATATATATATATTCATTTTCTAGTTTGCAAATAATTAATTCTTTCAATTTATTTACTTTCGAGGTATGATTGGGTATAAAATTTTTGTGATCTAAAATATTTTTATTTTAAATTTTCAAATGAAACTTCGACAACAACATGACAACTATATTACTCATGTTCCCCAACCTACAGGCTATATCATGATGAGTGTACCAATATCAATCAACTAGGTTAGGTTAGTTGATCACTGTACACTTCTATTTGAAATGAGAAAATGAGTGAGAGTAGTAATTAGTGCTATCATTAATTAATCCACTGTCACAATCTCATTGTGCCTTTTTTTTTTTTTTAAGTGGATGTCAACTCATTAGTGCTAGTTTAGAGCACCACTTTTAGTGGTCTCTATCATTGCTGTTTGAAATGTCAATCTTTGTCGGAATCAAAATTGGATATGGGTTGTTTATGCACTCGTTTGGGAAAGGCTACAGGATTAAAATAGTCTCAAAAAGATAAAATAAATTAAAAAATTAATAAGATAAAATGTTACATTTAAATTCTAATCATTTTATTTTTTCTCTCACAAAAATCAAAAAAACCAAAAAGATTATTCCAAACGAAACTTTTTAGTCTCAGGCTAAAAAAATCAAAAAGTCAGCCCACATCCCAAATAAACTCTATATATTTTCTCATTATTATGAACTTTCTTATGATGTTGAACTATATATAGTTGTTAGATTTTTAATTATGTATTGTTCAGATTGATACAATTCTTTTCGTATTTATAATTATTTTTCATCCAAACTTACACAGAATGTTAGTCCAATGATGTTGTGGTCCATGTGTTAAACTTAGACATATAAGAATTACTATTACGGCAATAATATAGAACTCTAAAAGTAGAGTTTTAATTTGAACTCTACTCAGTCTCGAAGAAAAAAAAAAAAAAAAAAAGCCACATTAGATCACAGATAGAACCAACTATATTAAACCTCTCCTAAAACTCTTTTTTAAAGTTCCAAATCATTTTTGTTACTGTTAACATTCGTACTTTTGTAGTCAACTTGTGTCTAATCATTGCAGACAGCTAACCATTTCCATTTTCCTCTTTGTTTGGGTGCTTTCAATTTCCCATATTTTGAATGGATTAATACATTCCAAACGGATATGCTATTTGCTTGCTGATTCGGTGGTTATGATAACGATCTAATCAATTTGATTCTCCTCTAATCACCACCAACTCATAATGTTTTGTCATTCTAATAAATAAGATTAAATTTGCACGTGGATTAGCATATATACACACTATGATTATGATATTTGAAGTTCTAATTATACATTAAATTTTTATACGTACGCACAATTTAATTACAAAATTTTAATATGACTCATTTTTTCTTTGATCTGTATTAAAATCACTATACCATCAAGAAAGAAAAAATCAAATTATAGATGTCCATCAAATCCACCAAAGAGCAGCTTGTACGATATGCTTAGGGAGGTGTTAGATTTTCCATCTTGTCTTTCTTTTCTTTTTTTTCTCTGTTTGGTGTTTTTGTGTCCTGTTCTTTTCCACCATATGCTTGAGAAAAATAACAATAATGTTAAATGTTAACAAACATTTTAATTAAACATAATATTGTTGGAAATTTGGTTTTATATAAACTTATTTTGGGTCAACTTTGAACCCAAAATTGAGTGGGCCCCAAACGTCTTTTAGGGTGGATCTGAAGAGGTAACGTGTTCCTTGCCGCATGACAAGTCACACAGTAAAGACGGTTCGTCAAAACTATTTATGAGTGAAGGTGAACTTGACATCCTTTTCGGATTCATGGAATTGGACATTTAAAGATTTAAATGTGGGTTTCCTTAAAATGAATTGTCCTACATTGAAATCTTAAAAGAGTTTGTGTATGTATATAAACTCTAGGTGGCAACACTTGGGTTGGGCCCCAAGGGACACCAAGTTTGTAGAAATGAGAAGTTATGGACAAATGAAACATTGGCTCAAACCACCACACACGCTACCATCGTCCGTCCAACAAATCAGTTGGGTCAATTCCAATATTAATTTTTTGAACAAAATTTATTTGAATTTTTTCCAAAAATTCTTAATAAAATTAAATTCCAATTTTGTGCCAAAATTGAAATTAATTTTATGTCCAAAATTCACCTCCTTTAGTCCGAATTCCCTACAGAATCTGCCGAACAGATTCAAACAGTTTTTTGATCTGTTGGAACCTTAACAGATTCATAACTGTTCAGACAGATTCAAAATCTGGACAGTTTATTTAACTGCAGCAGTTATCTGTTTGAAATTCAAACTGTATTTGTTCGAAACAGTGCACCTGTTCCATATCTGTTCCAGTTTGAAATTAACACCTGTTAAGGTCTATAAAACCAGATCTGTTCCAGCATTTTTCTAGATCCGAAAATCAGTCTGAAATTTATATTTTTGCTGTCCAATTTTTTGCTCTGTTGCATATTTCCTTTCATATTAGCTTTTAGGAAAATTAAGGAGAGTATAGAACACAAGGTTCTAGTTTGCCGAACAAATTTGTTTGGAGTGCTACTACAAATTTGTTAAGATCATTATATCCTGGGAGATAGATACCACTTAACCGTAAGCACCGTAGCGGGGCAAATCTGGCTTAAGGACAGGGTGTCACACACTCGACTTGATCTTAAATATTTATTCGGTTCAGTAAAATAAATTCAGTACATAATTTATTTTTATTTTGTTTCATTTATTTATTGTACACAAAAGATTGTTCCAACAATCTTAAGACAGATCCGAATTATCCTGCTTACAGAATTTTTCGATTGTTTCCCTTTTTCTTTCTTCTTCTTACAGAAATTATTTTCTGTGATTTTACAAAATAATATTCTGGTTGGAAAACAAATAGTAGTACTATACTGTTTGACAGATAGTAGTAATATACTGTCTATTTTCTTTGACAACTAGTAGTAATATACTGGTGTCATTAATAATTCAGAATATTTATTTTTGAAATTTTATCAGAAATTAATTTTGGTTTTCAGAAATTATTTCTTAGTGTTCATTAATTAAAATTCTGTTTCAATATTTTAATTATTGAAACGTTACAAAATTTAATTTTCTGTGTGAAATTAATTTGGTTAAATAAAATTTTATTTTATTTTCAAATTAATTAGAAATAAAAGCTACACTTCGTGTTTCTTTTATTTTTACAAAATTTAATTCTTTGAATTTGGATTAATTTTCTGTGTAGTATAAAATTCTAATTATAATTTTGTTTTATAATTTAGAATTCATGGTTACTGAAACAAATGCTCAAACAAGTACTGATATAGTGGCTGCAATTGTGCCAACTCCCTCTCCTGTTATGACAGTATAGCGATCCCGGTCTTTCTCCATTTGATTGTTGTATCCGGACTTAGATTCCGTGGAGCTTGTTGTTGTATATATCTTGTTTCCGTCCTTCAATACTTTGTATTTGAGTTATAGGATGTTTTGGGCAGGTTTGTTACAGGTTTGGTGTGCTTGGGAGCAAATGGTTGTTGCCCAGAGTTTTGGTCCTTCACTCGAGCGAGCTCTGTGTTTGGCTTCTTTGCTTGAGCCAGGGTTCCTTCGCTCGAGCGTACGATTGTGTCTGGGTTTGGACTTGAGAGTTGCATTTCTTGGTCTTGAACGAGCGAGGTGTATGTTTTGAGTTTCTTCGCTCGAGCGAGCATTCTGTCGCTCCAGCGTGCTTCTGGGTTGTAGACCTAAAGTTTCGCATTGTTGGCTCGAGCGAGGCTTTCTACGCTCGAGCGAGAGTTCTTTGTGTCTGGTCGCTCGAGTGACCAATCCTTCGCTCGAGCGAGCCTGTATTATATCATATCGCAGCAGCGGGAAACACTTCACTTTTTCATCTCTTTTTTTTTACACAAACCCTAGATCCGAGCTCTCTCTCTCTCTCTACACACCTTCTCTCTAGGTATTGATCTACTTCTAGTGAGTTTCTAGCCTAGTTTCTTTGTAAGAAAGATAGAGGGTGAATTGGACTTCCTTTTAATCTGAAAAATAGTGGATTTGGAGCACTTTGGATTTTGGTCATCTTTTACTTTGAGCTTCTAATTTCGAGGTAGGGATTTCCTACTCCAATCTATGAGTTTTGACATAAGCTTTATGCATTTTGATTAGTTTGTGGTATTTGGTAATATTTGGGAAAAGTTGGGGTTATTATGTAATTTATAAAAAGGGGGTTTGTGTTTTAAAAACTCCATGTGTATATGGGACATCGGAAAATGCTATTATTGTTGTCAAATTGGTGAAATCAAACCTTAGGGTTGATATTGAGGATTGGGAGGACAATGCCCTAATCATTGAAATAAATTAATTAGTATAATTAATTTGGGAAATTATGGAATTGAGTCGAAATCCATGAAATTTGAGAAATTATAGGATTAAATGGTATAGTTGGATTAATTTATCACTCACCCATGAAAATGTAGATATTTTACCTGTTGATGCATTTATGTTCTGTTTAGAAATATCTGTTTTGGGCTATCGGTGGAGGATAGTCATGATTGTTGTAGACATTGCATGTTGATTAGGGAAAACCGAAACTAATCACATTGAATGTGTCATAGAATATGATGGTTGGCATAATACATCCAATATGTGTATTGTTTGACCCTTGTATATGATAATTGCTTATATACTTGGAATATGTGTATTATGTGGGAGGAGATAGGGGATGTACTCCATGGTTTGAGAGAAGATAGAGGATGGACTCTCAAACCTGTTTGGGAGGAGATAAGGGATGGACTCCATAGATACAGCAAATATGTGTATCAGATTGAAGTGTTAATACAACAAGTATGTGTATTAAATGGAAGTGTTGATACAGCGAATATGTGTGTATTACTGGAAGTATGGAAGTATTCAAATATGAGATGAAATCTCATTTACGAATTGTGAAATATGGAATTGTTTTAATATGAGTTTTAATCTCATTAAAGTGTTTGGCCTGGTTCTGAGCCATGTAATATGAAATGATTTTGATAAGTAAAGGAAAAATGAAATGTAACATGGACATGTCTGTCACGGAATTGTATTGAGAGTTAAATTGGTTTATAAGCGTTAACTATCTATCAAATGCTATTGTTTTAGTCATTGGTTATATTTGGTTTAGTACATCTCTTTTGGGTTTTGGCTCATCCTATATGGGACATCATTTTCAGGTACAGATGGTATGCCACCTCCAAGGACGTAGCTTGGGAAGCTAGAGGCTGAAAGACTCTTTTGTTGTTTTGTTATCTTTTGATGTGTTACATGTAAATTCAAGCCAAGGGTTTAATATGTATTTGGGTTAGTACCCTCTTCTTGTGACCAAGTGTTGGCTTGGAAAGTTGTAAGCCCATAGGGCATTTACTTTTGTTGTCAACATGTAATACATTTGTTTGGACTACTCTGATGAATAGAAAGATGTTTACTTCTCTTATATCAATGTATGTCAAGAATGTTGGGTTTTATGTATTATTTTTTAGGGTGTTACAAACAGTACCGGTAAATCACGGTGAGAAGCCAGAGAAGTTCTCTGGAACTGATTTTAAAAGATGGCAGTAAAAAATATTGTTCTATCTTACAACTCTGAAACTTGCTCGTTTTCTCCGTGAGAATGCTCCTACTATGAACGAGGATGAAACTGACCAGCAAGTGGTTGCTGCGGTCGATGCCTAGAAACATGCTGATTTCCTTTGCCGGAACTACATCTTAAATGGACTTGACAACACATTATACAACGTCTACAGTCCTATCAAAACAGCAAAGGAATTTTAGGAGTCTTTGAAAAAAAGTACAAAACGGAAGATGTTGGCTCAAAGAAATTTGTGGTTGGCAAATTCCTAGACTTTGTGATGGTTGATTCTAAGACTGTGATCAGCCAAGTTCAAGATCTCCAACTCATTCTGCATGACATTCACGCAGAAGGAATGTCTCTCAGTGAATCCTTCCAAGTTGCAGCCTTAATTGAGAAATTACCACAAGGCTAGAAGGAATTCAAGAACTACCTCAAACACAAGCGCAAAGAAATGTCTTTAACAGAATTAATTGTGCGTTTGAGGATTGAGGAGGACAACCGCAATTTTGAAAAGCGGGCCGGTAAGCATCCTATGAAGTCTAAAGCAAATGTGGTAGAATATGCTCCAAAAGCAAAGAAACAGAAGTTTTCTAGAAAAAATTCATCACAAGGCTCTAAAGGAGGAGAAATTAAAAAGTACAAGTTTAATGACAAGTGTTAGATCTATGACAAAGAGGGACATCGGGCCAAAGATTGCCGTAGCAAAGGAAAAAGTAAAAAAGAACAAGCAAAAAACCTGCTCAAGCCCATATGACCGAAGTAGACAATATTTCCAATGGTATAGATGACATCAATCTTTCTGCAGTTGTTTCCAAGGCAAACCTTGTCGGAAATCCTAAAGAATGGTGGGTGGACATCGGTGCTACTTGCTACATTTGTGCCGACAAAAAAATGTTCACATCTTATTCTACAGTGGACAACAGCGAACAACTTTTTATGGGCAACTCCTCAACATCCAAAGTTGAAGGACAAAGAAAGATTGTACTTAAGATGACATATGGAAAGGAACTCACTCTCAACAATATGCTGCATGTACCGGACATTCGCAAGAATCTTGTTTCCGGATCTTTTTTGAGTAAGAATGGGTTTAGGCTAGTGTTTGAGAGTGATAAATTTGTACTAACTAAGAATGAGATGTATGTAGGAAAAAATTACATGTCTGATGGCCTTTTTAAGATGAATGTAATGACCGTTGTACCCTCTGTTATTAATAAAAATACATCTTCTTCTTACTTGCTTGAGCCTTCAAATTTATGGCATGGTAGACTTGGACATGTTAATTATGGATCTTTGCGTAGATTAATTAATATGGAATGTTTACCGAAATTTGACATTAATTCAAATCATAAATATGAAATTTGCATTGAGGCAAAATTATCCAAAACTCATTTTCATTCAATTGAAAGAAGTACAGAACCACTTGAATTAATTCATTGTGACATTTGTGATTTTAAATCAATTCAAACTAGAGGTAGGAAAAAAATATTTTATCACTTTTATAGATGACTATACTAGATATAGTTATGTTTATTTAATTCGAACCAAGGATGAAGCTTTGGAAACTTTTATTCAATATAAGAATGCAGTTGAAAATCAACTTGGTAAGAAAATCAAAAAACTAAGAAGTGATAGAGATGGTGAATATGAATCACCTTTTGGTGAGTTTTGTAAAGAATATAAAATAATTCATCAAACGACCACTCCTTACTCACCTTAGCAAAATGGAATTGCTGAAAGGAAAAATAAGACTTTAAAAGAAATGATGAATGCCATATTAATAAGTTCTGGATTATCACAGAACTTGTGGAGGGAAGCAATACTTTTTGCTAATTATATACTTAATAAAGTACCCCGAAAAAAAGTAGATCAAACACCTTATGCATTGTGGCATGGGAAAGTACCATCCTACAAATACTTAAAAGTATGGAGGTGTTTGGCTAAAGTGGCTATTCCTAGTCCTATAAAGACTAAGATAGGTCCTAAAACAGTTGATTGCATTTTCATTGGTTATGTTAAGAATAATAGTGCATATTAGTTTTTTATTTATAAATCAGAACATACGGAAATGCATGTAAATACTATTATTGAGTCTCGAAATGCATCATTCTTTTAACATGTATTTCCAAATAAAACTGGACCAGAGACTAGTAATAATAAAAGATCTTTTGATACTATTGCTAGTAATAATCAAAAACAAGATCAAGAGCAAGAGATAGATCAAGATGAGGAAGAGGAACCTATGCATAGTAAATGTGCTAAAACCTCAAAATCTTTTGGTCTAGATTTTAAAGATTTTTTAACCTTTTTTGTTAAAAAATGAGCCTTTAACTTTTAAAGAGGTTATGTCCAGTCTTGAAGCTCCTTTATGGAAAAAAGCTGTCAATAGTGAAGTTGAATCTATCCTGCAAAATCACACTAGGGAATTGGTGGATTTGCCACCAGGTTGTAAACCTCTTGGATACAAGTGGTTTTCAAAACAAAAACGAAAGCAGGTGGATCAATTGACAAATACAAGGCAAGACTTGTGGTCAAAGGTTTTAGACAAAAAGAAGGTCTTGATTACTTTGACACATACTCACCGGTTACTAGAATAACATCTATTAGAATGCTTATTGCTATTGCATCATTGTACAATCTAGAAATTCATCAAATGGATGTGAAAACCGCTTTCTTAAATAGTGAGCTAGATAAAGAAATTTACATGGAATAACCAGAAGGATTTTTTGTTCCAGGAAAAGAAAAGAAAGTGTATAAATTGGTTAAATCATTATATGGTTCAAAACAAGTGCCAAAGCAATGGCATGAGAAATTTGACAAGGCAATGATGTCAAATGGATTTAAAATTAATGAGTGTGACAAATGTGTTTATATTAAAAACAAAGACAAATGTTATATCATTGTATGTCTTTATGTGGATGATATGCTCATCATAGGCAGTAATAATAATATGATTAAAACTACCAAGAAAATGTTGAATAAACATTTTGACTTGAAGGATATGGGTATTGCTGATGTAATTCTTGGTATAAAAATTATCAAAACGTTAGAAGATTATGCTTTGTCACAATCTCATTACATTGAGAAAATACTTGACAAATTTAGCAAAGATGATAATCATCCTGCTAGAACACCTGTAGATGTTAATTTGTTTCTTTCTAAGAATGTACAGGAAAGTATTTCTCAATTAGAGTATGCCCAAATTATTAGAAACTTAATGTACTTGATGAACTGCACTCGCCTAAATATATCTTATGTAGTAAGTAAATTAAGTAGATATACGAGTAATCCAGAAGTAGAACACTGGAAAACAATTATAAGGGTTCTAAGATATCTCCAATTTACTCGTAACATTGGGCTGAATTATACTAGATATCCAGCAGTACTAGAAGGTTACTGTGATGCAAATTGATATCAGATACTAGAGACTCAAAATCCACTAGTGAGTATATTTTTACTCTTAGTGGGGCGGTTGTATCTTGGAAATCTTCCAAACAGACTTGCATAGCTAGGTCTACTATGGAATCAGAATTCATAACTTTAGATAAAGCTGGGGAAGAAGCAAAATGGCTTCGCTACTTCCTTGAAGATATTTCGATGTGGCCAAAACTGGTGCCTGCTATATGCATACATTGTGATAGTCAATCAGCAATTGGTAAAGCACAGAGTCATATGTATAATGGTAAGTCACGACATATTCGTTATAGACATAACAGCGTGAGACAACTACTCTCTAATGGAATTATTTCCATTGATTATGTGAAGTCTAAAGACAACATAGCGGATCCACTAACCAAAGGGTTAGCAAGAGAGCTAGTTGAGAATTCATCGAGGGGAATGGGACTTAAGCCTATTAAATAAGAGTTACCACAACTGCAATCCAACTTAGTTGACTGGAGATCCCAAGATCTAGGTTCAAAGGGACAACTGAGTTGTGTATAACTCAGAAGGATCACTGGGAAGTCAAACTCCTACCCATTTCTATAATGAAATAGTAATGTCTGCAGTGTTTTAGGTTAAGTAAAATTTTAATGATTCTTATATCTGAGTAAACCTAGTGGAGTATGGCAAAATACTCTTCATAAGAATCACCTATATGAGTGTGAACTGGGTCAGTTCTATGAGATTTGTGAAGGGCTACAAACCTTTAGAGCACTCATAAAAGACCAGGTTGTTCAGGGCCAAAATTAACAATAGTGAGAACTAAATTGTGTCTGGTGATATTCTGTGTGAGTTTTATTGTCTTGGTTTACACAAACGGCAGAACAGTTCAAGACATTATATTCATTGATTAGCTAGTAAATTCGATAGTGTCTCACAAGGAAAGGTTCGAAGCCAAAAGCTACTTATCCTTTACAGAATATTTCCAATTTCTGTACTCTCTGTAATTAGATCATGTTGTTGCATTTTCTCTTTGTCAAATTCCATTCATGTAGAGGATTGTTAGAAATTTGGTTTTATATAAACTTATTTTGGGCCAACTTTGAGCCCAAAATTGAGTGGGCCCCAAACGTCTTTTGGGGTGAGTCCGAAGAGGTGAGGTGTTCCTTGCCGCATGACAAATCACACGGTGAAGACGGTTCGTCAAAACCATTTATGAGTGAATGGGAACTTGACGTCCATTTCGGATTCGTAGAATTGGATATTTAAAGATTTAAATGTGGGTTTCCTTGAAATGGGTTGTCCCATATTGAAACCTTAAAAGAGTTTGTGTATGTATATAAACTTTAGGTAGCAACACTTGGGTTGGGCCCCAAGGGGCACCCCAAGTTATAGAAGAGAGGAGTTATGGACAAATAAAACGTTGGCTCAAACCACCACACGCGCGCACGCGCCGCTGTCTGTCTGGCAGGTCAGTCGGTTCTAATATTAATTTTTTGGACAAAATTTATTTGAATTTTTTCCAGAAATTTTTAATAAAATTAAATTCCAATTTTGTGCCAAAATTGAAATTAATTTTCTGTCCAAAATTTGCCTCATTCAGTCCGAATTCCCTACAGAATCTTCGAACAGATTCAAACAGTTTTCTGATCTGTTGGAACCTTAATAGATTCATAACTGTCCAGACATATTCAAAATCTGGACAGTTTATTTAACTGCAACAGTTATCCGTTCGAAATTCAAACTGTATCTGTTCGAAACAGTACACCTGTTCCATATCTGTTCCAATTTGAAATTAACACCTGTTCAAGTCTATAAAACCATATCTGTTCCAGTATTTTTCTAGATCCGAAAATCAGTCTGAAATTTATATTTTTGCTGTCTAATTTTCTGCTCTATTGCATATTTCCTTTTATATTAGTTTTTAGAAAAATTAAAGAAAGTATAGAACACAAGGTTCTAATTCGCCGGACAAATTTGTTTGGAGTGCTACTACAAATTTGTGAAGATTATTGTATCCTGAGAGATAGACACCACTTAACCGTAAGCACCGTAGCTAGGGGTGCAACTCGGGCGGGTTCGGTCGGGTTGGGGGTTTGCCCAGGTTCAGCCCGATTTGTATTTGGCAGTGCCCAAGCCCACCCAAGCCCGACCATCAACCCGAGTACTGTTGCCCAAGCCCGAACCAAGCTTTATATTTTGAACTCAGGTTAGCCCGAATTGCCCGAATTGTCCGAAATTCACAAGTCCAGCAATCTGCTTCCACAAAATAACATGAGTACTACTTAGCTATAAAAAAAAGAGACAGAGATTGACAATGGAATGTTGTTTGTAGCATCAAATAAAATAAACATAAACACAAACACAAACAACAAAGATATAAACAAATACACAGAAATTGAAGGCATATATTAAAAAATAAAAATAAAATCTAAGAACACAAAATAAGATCTTAAGCATCTACGGCAAACCCAAAAACAGAAAACAAAATCATCACACACAAAAAATCCAAACAAAGATCTACAAAAAATAAAAATTAGAAATTAAGGATAGCTCTTTAATTTATTTTTTATATATTATATAATTTATATAATGTATTAAATTCAATTCGGGTTCGGGTTGGCCGTTGATTCTGCCCAAGCCCGGCCCGAATTACAATTCGGGCATCAAAAATCTGTCCAGGCCCGTCCAGATTACAAGATATAGTTGCCCAAGCCCTAAAAAAACTCTGGCTGGGCTCGAGTTGCTCGGATTGAGCCCTCCCGAGTTGCACCCCTAACTGTAACAGGGCGAATCTGTCTTAAGGACAGAGTGTTACACACTCGACTTGATCTTAAATATTTATTCGGTTCAGTAAAATAAATTCGGTACGTAATTTATTTTTATTTTGTTTGATTTGTTTGATTTATTTATTGTACACAGAAAATTGTTCCAACAAATACTAGGCGAGAAGTTGATATATATTATTAGACTCACTTTGTAATAGTTTAATCTGTGTTTTGATTGGTATATAGTTTTTTATCTTTTTTATTTTTTCTTTTGAAGTGTTTATTACTAGAAAAATGTTTTGTAGCTCAAAAGTTTTCCCACCCGAATCCCCCGATTGCGCAAAACGACGTGTTTGGGCAGTTTATTTATTTTATTTTTTTTTCTCCTTTTGTCTGAAATAGAGAGAGAGAGAGAAAGAGAGAGAGAGAGAAACAGAGGGAGAAAAAGAGGAGGAGAGAAGAGAGGAAGAAAGAGAGAGGAGGAGAGGAGAGAAGGGAAACAGAGAGAGAGAGACGGCGATGGCGATGGCAGTGCGAGAGACGGTGATGGCGGTGTGCGATTTCTGGTTCTGATGTGTTGATGATGAAGATGATGTGTTGATGATGGTGATACTGATGAAGATGTTGTTGTTGTTGATTGTTGTTGATTTTTTTTTTTTTTTCTAGTAGATCAAGATTTGAATCCAGATCTGAATGGGGGAAAAAAATGTTGTAGATCAAGATCTGAATCAAGATCCTTCCCGTTTCTTTTTTCTTCTCTTCTTCTTCTTCTTCCTCTTCTGCGTCTTCTTCTTCTTCAGACAAATGGGAAGGAAAAAAAGGGGAAAAAAAAAAAAATTAAAAATAATAATCCAAAACGACGTCGTTTTGGAATTTCGGGCGATTCGGGGGGTTTCGAAATTCGAGCTACGTAGCGCGATTGTTATTACTAACGTTTTGAAGCTAAGAATCCCCTGGTACCTAAATTCTTCAATTTCTATATCCCAAAATATTCAGTCATTAAATTATATGAAAATTTTGAGGTATGAAAATTTTGAGATATAATCTAATTGTTTTAATTTTTTGACAGAAAATTAAACTAAACTAAATCCTATGTCCCACTCAAGTGGGGTCAATTTTTGCGTAATATGATTCATGTTGATGTTTATAAAGGATTTGATAGGAATTTTTACATGTAGATTATCAAACTACATAAAACACAATCCTTCTCCTTATCCAAACTTTGGACCAACTGTGTAAAAGATTAAACGTTTAAATATGACAAAAACAAGGTTATTTTGAGACATAGAGACAAAAGAAATTGGAGAGGCATTGACATGCATTACAATGCAATTACTAATTCACAGCCTAAGATGTTGTTCAAGTGGTCTTGAGAGGACAACTAAGTGATAGTATGAGATCCTAGGCTCAAGTCTCAAGAGGTATCGACATGCATTACAATAATTATTAATTTGTTAGCATCTTATTCAGTAACCCCCCCCCCCCCCCCCCCCCCCCCCCCCAAAAAAAAAAAATTAAGACTACATAAACGAATTTCTTTGAGAAAATGCATGGAATGGTATGAAATAAATGATTTGGTAAGACTTCATCATCAAAACAAAACAAAACAAAAGAGTCTCTCTTCTATCTCTTTCTTTCTTGTGTTTATTGCCTTAATGTAGGATCTATGTGGCTTAAGCAAGGCCTCTAAGACTAGTTTTCTTTCTTGGGTGGAAAGAGGCTTTCTTGTCAATAACATTTTGAGACTTCATGCAACTCCACCCCCACCTAATTAATAAATGCGATTTTCATAGAGATACTTCATTCAAATGATTTGTTATAAAAATTAACTCAATTTGCAAGTCATTATTATTATAATAGTAAATAAATGTTCTGGATGTTAATAATTGTCAGGTAAGTATACTCACATTCCACCAGCATGAGAATATACATTTTTGATTGATTTTGAAATTCAATAATTTCATGATTAAGACACTGCTTCTTTATCCACAATCAAGGTTCAAAGATTGCCATCAAACGTGTACTCTCAATGATTGTAATAGACTTAACAATGTCAAATCTTATATTAAATTTGACATAAATTTTGACAGTATTATAATTTAACAATTATTACAGCAAAAATCATTTAGAGATCATTTTTTTCACAAACTACCATATTATAACAATGGTGGACTGTTTGACGGACTAAAAATACTCTTGATAAACATCCACAAGATGATAAAAGGATAGGCAAAACAAGAGATATTCCAATGAAATATATACATAACTATCTAGTGATTTTTTATATTATAACAACGATATTCTGTACTATTAATACAAAGTATTAATAGGTGATAATATTAATACAAAGTATTTGATGTCGATTTAGTCTCGTAATAAATAAATAAAAAATTATTAATATTTCAAAACTATTACAATGGAATACATATCAATACAACAAACAATGATAACATTCAAGTGTAGAAAACTTTTAAACAATAAGAGTATGAAGTAAAAATATAAAATGCAAAAAGAATATATATATAACAGTAAGGATACATAGTTCTAATATTAGAGTTCTAAATGAAACTCTAGTGAGGTAGAAAATAGAGAGAGATAGAGAGAGAAGTGTGAGCCTCACCTTCACATGGACACTTTTCACATCATTAAAGTTGCATTAGAACTTTCAAATTAAACTCTCAAACATTATTCTATATATAATAAAATAAGGTACTTTTTTAGATTTCTTTGTGAAGCAAATAAAGAGTCAATATATGCCTAGAAAGAAGAAAAAATGAAAATTTTAACCTCATATTTCAAACAATCAATCTATTGTTTAAGAAAATCAAGATAATTTTAACATCCTCAAATAATCTTATAAGCAACCAAAAAAGAATCAATTTATTTGAGCAGGGCAATAAAAATAAATAAATTATATATATAGAAATGAAATTTGATAGCAAAATAAAAATTAAAAATGGAAATTGTAGTGCATATTTGAAGAAGAAAGAG